>CALYLW010001695.1:0-59242 GCA_944989445.1 Ampullaceana balthica | reverse complement strand
AACATAATCGGAGTTGGATACATCAATTTTGTTTATCTAGCACTCTACTTGCCGGGTTGTCACAGTAAGATGCCAAGTGAAATTTTCTCACTTAAAAACAAACAAAATAAGAATCAAACATCTATTAACGAAAAAAGAAATGAAATTGTCGGTAAATTCGGAGTTGACGTTCCCACATTCATGGCCGCCATCTTTGTTGCTATGCAAACGTGACACGAAAATTGGAAAATTCGACTATTAAAATTCTAAAACTAAACCTAACCTTAACCCTAAATTCATAATTATATCTATACCTAACCCCAAACCTAAACTAACAGATAAAAATTATAAAACTAAACCTAAATAACACAGGAAGAGAACTCAGAATTAATTGCTATATAACTCATTTGGGAACGTATAATCTGATTCACCCAAATTGTCTTTAAAATATTTAGTTATCTTCTAAGAACATTAAAAAAGATGAATACTTTTTTAAAAATATATTCAGTCAGTAAATTTAATTTAGCATGGGTAAAAAATATCTGGCAAGCAGGTTGCTAGAAAAACAAAATGGATGCATCGTGACCAAATTATGAATCATATAGAGCCGAAAAATGGCCTTAGAAATTAATAAGACTGACAAATTAGAGCTGTAATAGCTAAAATACAACATATAATAATGCATTTAATAAATTAAAATCGTAAGTTCTCACGAGAAAATTAAATTTCAGCTATGAAATAATATACGTGTAGAAACTGCAGGATTACCAAACAGAAAAACAAGTAAAAAAGGGTTGTGTGCAAAGTTGCACACTGCACAGCATCCATTTTTTGTGTGTGCGATACTTAGCTTGGTAATTCTGTTTACTGTTAGTGTGAAAGTGGTCAGGTGACATTGTTTTCAAACAATTTTGGCCTCAATTATTCGGTTTAAAAAATAATCGAAGTTTAATTTTAATATTTATTAAATTTAGTTGTTGTTGTTCGTCCGTTGTAGTCGACAATGACCACTCTCATCATATTTGTATTTGACCTGTGTTAGGCCGCCTTGTGTGTCCTCTGGTGGCTTATTATCCCAATAGCACAAATTGGCATCCACATGTCGGAAAAGAGATGGATGGGATCCCTTCAGGAGGGTTTTGGATAGAGTCCTTCCTGGCTTCACGTTTTGTCTTGGCAGCCTGTTGTCTAATAGCCTCACGGACAGCTGTGCCTTTCCGTATCATAGAGCACCAGTGGGCTCTGTTACTGGCTGCTGCTTCCCAGGAGTCATGTCTAATGTTAAAGGCCTTTAGACTTTAGAGCAGTTTTAAGTGCATCCTTGTATCAGTTATGTGGACCTTTGTATGCTCTGTGCCCTGCAGTAAGCTCACCATAGAAGAGCCTCTTGGGTAGGCGATGGTCGGGCATGCGCACTACATGCCCCGCCCAGCGTAGTTGGGTCTGCGTGAGGCTATTGTGGATGCTTTGTAGTCCTGACCTGGCTAATATTTCGGTGTCTAGAACTTTTTCCTGCCATTTTATATTGAGAATTTTTCTTTTTGGTGTGGAAGTGGAATTTTTAGTTAATAAGACATGAAATACCCATTGCGTATACACAATAATCTTCTTTATAGAATAGAAGGAGTGTCTGAAACAGATAAGATAAGATAACCCAACTACAATCAAAGCAGTTTCACAATGTTCCTCACATTGAAGTGTTATAGGGCCTATGGGAATTAAATATTTTAAAAAGTGACTGCTCATTAACAACTTGAGCCGATTTTTTATGTAAGGGATCAACTATATGGGAACAGTGCAATGTACTCTATAGTTATATGACAGTTTATTTCAGTTCACATGCATTGCATTTTTTAAAAATAGACTTATTTTGTTAATATGAATTGTAATATACAAGTGAAGTAGTCGAGTAAATATCTTGTATTGCTATTGCTAAATTAAAATTTATTATTATATATTGCATATAGTAATCTATAATAAAAATTTGTTATTAAGTAATTAAACTCTATGTTAAAAATAAATGCAGCGACATTGTGGTTTTCAGTCTTGAATTTTCCTATTGTACTCTTGAAATAGTCTTGTTGAATTTTTTTAATGAAAAAAAGTGGGAACCCTGTTTATATGAATCTATCCCTGATCTCCCTTAACCATTACATGATAAATGAATGAAGGGAAGGGGAGAACATGGGAGCACTAAAGAAATAATATCCTTAGGACTTCATTCTGTGTAACTTTCTGTTACATTTCTTCACCAAAGAGAAACATTAATATATTTTCTAGAACATGGAACCAGGAAATAATAATAAAGAATGAAAAATAATAAAGGAGCACTTTTAAATTCTAAAATTAAATATTGGTTTAAAAGACTTTGTCACTATATTTCAAATTAGTGATGTAGAGTTAAAGTTAAAAATGATTACAACTCACATGTTGTAAGGATATTTACATTGGCTGTTACAACTCAAAATGTTTGTAGTAAAAATTTATTGTATTTTTTGTTAGTACATTACTTGTAATTGTATTTTTAAAACGCGGGCTGTTAAAAGTAGATGTAAAAAAAATCAGTGGTGACCTATTGGTTGGAAAAAAATTATTTTTTAAAGTTACTTATTATAAGGAAAAATATTTCATGCCAGATTGTTGGGCCTCAAGTTAAATTGCAATCACTGATGTCCAGATAATTGCTAAATGTTGTGTTATCTTTGGTTTGTAGATTATATGAAATTTTAGCTCCACTGTCAATGGGTCACCAAAAGATGATCAAAATTTAAGCTTTAAAAATTAATGCACAAGTCCAAGTGAATATCACAACAATTTCTTTTAATTCAATAAATGTTTAGATTGAGTTACAAACATAAATATGGAAACATGGTCACATATTTACAATAAAAATTTTTCATAATTCATACATGCGGTGTTTTTTTCTATCATTGGATATTCCTTCATAATTATTTAAACAACCAGAAATTACTTGGTACAATACACATTATAGACCTGGTATTACATGGTACAATACACATTATAGACCTGGTATAATTATTTAAACAACCAGAAATTACTGACACAATACGCATTATAGACCTGGTATTACATGGTACAATACACATTATAGACCTGGTATTACTTGGTGAAATACGCATTATTGACCTGGTATTACTTGGTACAATACGCATTATAGACCTGGTATTACATGGTACAATACGCATTATAGACCTGGTATTACATGGTACAATACGCATTATAGACCTGGTATTACATGGTACAATACGCATTATAGACTTGGTATTACTTGGTGCAATACGCATTATAGACTTGGTATTACTTGATACAATACGCATTATAAACCTGGTATTACTTGGTACAATACGCATTATAAACCTGGTATAATTATTTAAACAACCAGATATTACTGACACAATACACATTATAAACCTGGTATAATTATTTAAACAACCAGAAATTACTGACACAATACACATTATAAATTATAAACCTGGTATTACTTGGTGCAATTCATAAATCTAAAAAAATTAAAGCCATGCTCTAATATGAGTATCATATAAGATATGTAAACAACACATTTTCTTATCACATGTTTTAACCTCATTTCCACCATTTTGCCTTATTACAAATCTTTTATAGTCCTAGATTGTATTCAACATCAATTAAAGTTTATTTTACATTATGGTATTAAATTTTACATATTTTATTTAAAGTAAAATTTTACACTGTGATATTAATTAAAGGACATAAGTGTGAGTGGGGACTTGACATTAAACTTGTGAAACTTTTAGTGGTGCAGAGAATTGGGAACAGAGTGGAGATTTGATGAGTAGATTAGCCATACCAGGGATGGATACTGGATACATGCCACTTTTATAACACAGTATTACAGGCAAGGCTAGACACTGGGTAAACAGACAGAGACATGGATAGCATGTAATTTTTATTGTCAGCATCTAATAGGCTGGGTGGAATTTCACAGACGCTTTGTGTGGACTTTTATAAGGGTAACATTACATGGGATACAGTCAGATATAGAGACAAGAGTGGTCCACGTTAGTAATGATAGCATTGGGGCATAGGGGTGATGTATTTAGGACTGTATACTGCCTCAACTGTTGTTAGTTCAATTAGAATTGTGTAGTCATAACTTTTTCTTCATGATAATGGGATTTAGTAATAAAATAAACAACTATAGTCTATAGTCCTCATGACCTGTGTTGTACACGCTGTTTAACTAGATCAGTATTTTGTGCCAGCTTTCCCCACTCAGCCACATTAAGTTACAAAGTGTAAAATTAAGTAAATGTCCATTACTTCACCAATGGACTGTCAATAACTTATATAATTTCATCTGTTAAAAGTTATAGGTAAAGCCATGGAATTTATATGCACATTTCAATTTGTTTCATGTTTACATTTTACAGATATTTTTACATGATCAAGATTGCTATAGTCTAGAACTATTGTCCTGTGACTTTTGGAAAGAACAGAACTTATAAAAGATTATTGTAAATTCAACAGTTAACCATCTTCATGGTCTCCACTATGGAGAAAGATGAAGTTGAGCCACGGTCAGACACAGATACAGACTTTCATCAAATCCTTAAAAAGGAAATATGTGATGATGTTAACCCAATGAATGGTTGTGACAGTTTGATCACTGTGACAGAGGCAGAATCTTTCTTAAATAAAGTCATAAAGAAAGAAATGCATAATGATGTTGATCCAGTAGATGACAAAATTAAACTCAAGACAGAATGTTTGGAGATTCAGAAATTTGTTACAAGTTCAAATACTGAATGTGTTGTCATGAATGTTTCACAAAAGTTAACAGAAGAGCAATTGGCCTGCTATCAAGGGAGTGTTAACAATGGCTCTGAAGCTTTTGATACTAAATTTGACAGAGTTCATGACAAAATAACAAACAGAGTAGAGAAAGGCTCTGCTACTTTTGTATAAAAGTTCCCATTCAACTGTACACAAGAGAACCAACACAAGTGATGAACCCTTGATATGTGATATTTGTGCTGCTACATTTGCTACTGAATCTGATTTAACACGACACAGAGGTACACATACTTTAGAGCAACATTTTGAAAGTGACATTTGTTCTGATACACTCGCTACAGGGTCTAACATTTGTGCTGCCACATTTGCTACTAGTTCTGATTTAACTGGACACAGAGATACACATACTGGAGAGCAACATTCTGAAAGTGACATTTTTTCTGCTACACTTACTGCAGGGTCTAAAATGTGTGCTGCCACATTTGCTATTAGTTTCTGATTTAAGTCAATACAAAAAAGCACATACTAGAGATAAACCTTACAAATGTGACACTTGTTCTGTTGCTTTTTCATATAGTTCACAATTAACTGTACACAAGAGAGCACATACTGGAGAGAAAACATACAAATGTGACATTTGTTCTGCTGAATTAGTTAGTTTTTATAATTTAACTCACCACATAAGAACACATACTAGAGAGAAACCTTACAAATGTGACCTTTGTTCTGCTGCATTTTCCATCAAATCAAGTTTCATTTACCACAGAAGAACACATAACGGAGAGAAACCTTACGCATGTGACATTTGTTCAGCTGTTTTCTCAAATTGTTCAGTTTTATCTTACCATAAAAGCAAACATACTGGAGAGAAACCTTACAAATGTGACCTTTGTACAGCTGCTTTTATAAAACGGTCAAGTTTAAATTGCCACAGAAGAACACATACTGGAGAGAAAGCTTACAAATGTGACCTTTGTTCTGCTTCATTTTCGACCAAATCAAATTTTACTTACCACATAAGAAAACACACTGGAGAGAAACCTTACAAATGTGACCTTTGTTCTGCTGCATTTACTATCAAATCAAGTTTGACTTACCACAGAAGAAAACACACTGGAGAGAAACCTTACAAATGTGACCTTTGTTCGGCTGCATATTCTATCAAATCAAGTTTGACTTACCACAAAAAAACACATACTGGAGATAAACCTTACAAATGTAACATTTGTTCTGCTGCATTGTCTACTAATTCAAGTTTAACTAACCACAGAAGAACACATACTGGAGAAAAGCCTTGTTCATGTGACATTTGTTCTGCTGCTTTCTCATATAGTTCACAATTAACTCAACACAAGAGAATACATACTGGAGAGGAATATAAGTGTGAAATTTGTTGTGCTGCATTTTCTTCTAATGGGTCTTTAAATCGACACAGAATGATACATACTGGAGAGAAACCTTACAAATGTAACATTTGTTCTGCTGCATTGTCTTCTAATTGGTATTTAACTATACACAAAAGAAAACATACTGGAGAGAAACCTTTCAAATGTGACATTTGTTCTGCTGCATTTTCTACTAAAAGGTATTTAACTGTACACAAAAGACTACATACTGGAGAGAAACTGTATAAGAGTGACATTTGTTTAGGTGTATTTTTAAAACAATCAAGTTTAACTTGCCAAAGAAGAACACATACTGGAGAGAAACCTTTCAAATGTAACATTTGTTCTGCTGCTTTTTCTACTAATTGGAGTTTAACTTCACACAAAAGAACACATAGTGGAGAGAAACCTTTCAAATGTGACATTTGTTCAGCTTCATTTTCTTTTAATAAGAGTTTAACTAGACACAAAATAACACATTCTGGTGAAAAAACATACAAATGTGACATTTGTTCTGCTGCATTTGTTAAGTTTTATAAAATAACTAACCACATCAGAACACATATTGTAGAGAAAGCTTATTAATGTAACATTTAATCAGCTGCTTTTTAAAAACATTCACTTTTCACCTGCCACTATTGAATAGATACTGGAGAAAAACTATACAAATGTAAAATTTGTTCTACTGCATTTTCTATTTATGGGAATTTAACTATTCACAAAAGAAATTAAACTGGAGAGAAACCTTATAAGTGTGATATTTGTTCTGCTGCTTTTTCATATAGATCTCAATTAAGTCACCACAGAAGAAACCATTCTATAGAGGGACTTAGACATATGACATTTGTTCTGCTCTTTCACAACAACTCTGGACAGAAGAACACATACTGGAGAGAAACCTTACATATGTTCCATTTTATTCTCCTACCTTTGCTACTAGATGTAATTATCTTATCTTATCTGTTACTGACCCTCCTTCTATACAGAAGATTATTGCGTCATATGCTTGTCTATGGTTTTTGTTTAGTCCTGCATTCTTTTTAGAGTTTTAAATGTTTATAAAGTGTTGGTTTTCCTGGTTTCTTCCATTCCACGCTTGAATTCTGGATAGGAAAAACAAGCATTTTTATGTGTTCTTGCATACGGAATAAGGAAGGTGTTTTTATCCTTATGTCATGTCTATCTGACGGTTGTATTAAGGTATCTTTGTGTTTTAATTCTAAATTAGAATTAATTGCTTTATGTATTATTACTACTTTACTCTTGGTTACTTGGTTCTTCTATCCTCTAGTGTTTCAAGGTTTAATGATTTATCTTATCTGTATACAGAAGCTCCTTCTATACAGAAGATTATTGCGTCCTACGCTTATCTATGGTTTGTGTTTAGTCCTGCATTTTTATTAGAGATTTAAATGTTGATAAAGTGTTGGTTTTCCTGGTTTCTTCAGGCAACCCATTCCACGCTCGAATTCCGGACGGGAAGAATGAAAATTTGAATGTGTTTGTTCTTGCATACGCAGTAAGAAAGGTGTTTTTATCCTTATGCCTATCTGAGGGTTGTATTAAGTTACCTTTGTGTTGTGTTTCTAAATTAGAATTAATTGCTTTATGTATGAAAAATATGATTACTACTTTGCTCTTGGTTCTTCTATCCTCTAGTGTTTCAAGGTTTAATGATTTAACTAATGGTGTTATTCTTGTCAGTTTTGAATATTCTCCAGTAATGAATCTGGCAGCTCTTTTTTGAATTTGTTGTAGTTCTAGTTTGTCAATGCTTTCTTTGGTGGATGGGTCCCGAACAGAAGATGCATATTCTAGTACAGGTCTCACCAAAGTGAGGCAGCATTTTAGTTTATATCTCTATTACATTTGTTAAAGTTTCTTTTTATAAAGCCTAAGGTTTTGTTTGATTTTTTAATAACTTCATTGACATGGGGATTCCATGATAGTTTCTCATTTATTAAGACTCCTAAGTATTTTGCATCTTTAGTTTGGGATTGTTCTTTTCCATGAATGTAATATTTTGAATTTATTTGTTTCTTTTTCTTTGTTACTCTTAACAGTTGACACTTTTCTGGGTGGAAAGACATACTCCAGTTAGTTTCCCATTTTATCAATTCATCTAAGTCTTTTTGTAAAATTTTGCTATCTTGTTCTGATTTAATTGTTCTATAGATTATACAATCATCAGCAAATAACCTAACTTTTGTACCTGTTGAGATGTTGTTGGGTAAATCATTTATATAAATTTAAAAGAGTAAGGGACCTAACACAGTTCCTTGTGGAACTCCTGAGTTAACCTTTATTGGTGCAGATTTAGATCCATTAATTATTACAGTTTGCTCCCTGCCCAAAGGAAGTCTTGGATCCAGTGATGTAAGGGACCTGAGATTCCAAAGTGGTTAAGTTTTTTTAAGTAAACTAAGGTGGTGAACTTTGTCAAATCCTTTTGAGAAGTCTATTAATATTGTGTCTGTTTGATCATTATTGTCGAAGCCCTTTGATAGTTCATCTATTAAACCTATTAATTGTGTTTCACATGATCTGTTTTTTCTAAAGCCGTGTTGATGTGGGCTTTGGCTTTAGGTGGTTAACTATTTTACTATATATTATGTGTTCTAACCAATGGTGTTATTCTTGTCAGTTTTGAATATTCTCCAGTAATGAACCTGGCTGCTCTTTTTTTTAATTTGTTCTAGTTCATCAAAGTTTTTCTTGGTGGGTTGGTTCCATACAGGAGATGCATATTCTTGCAGGTCTCACCAAAGTGAGGTAGCATTTTAGTTTTATATTCTTAATACATCAGGAAAAGTTTATTTTTATATAGCCTAAGGTTTTGTTTGATTTTTTTTATAACTCCATTGAGATGGGGATTCCATTATAGTTTCTCATGTATTATCACTCCTAAGTATTTTGCTTCTTTAGTTTTGATTAGTTCTTTTCCATGAATGTAATATTTTGAGTTATTTGTTTCTTTTTCTTTTTTACTCTTAACAGTTGACACTTTTCTGTGTTGACAGTCATACTCCAGCTAGTCTCCCATTTTAATTTTATCAATTCATCTAAGTATTATTATACAATTTTGCCATCTTGTTCTGATTTAATTTATAGTTGGCAACAAATAAAAACAATGCATTTAACACACATTGGTTATGCTTTTCAAGTTTCAAAGTGAACATACCACACTTGAAGCCATACTTGTGATAAACCTCATAAATAGGACATTTGTGCAGCTGATTTTTCTAGACTCTCACAATGATATCTACACAATAAAAGATGTTAATATTAGAAATTATTTATTATTTGTCTCCTCCCGCACGCCTTGCCCAGCTTTTATGAAGAAAAAAAATGAAAACAAACTTTATTGAATTCTATTAAAAAATTGATAAACAGATAGTAAAGAAATTTAGTTTGTATTATAATTGGTACTGCTTTTTTTTTCTACAGCATAAGATCATAGCAACCCATTAATTTATCTTAGCTGTGTTATTATAATTACCAAAGCCACCTATTAATTTATCTTAACTGTCTTATTATCATAGCTACCTATTAATTTATCATAGATGTCTATACAAATGCAATCGGATGATAACATCCGTATCTCGGCTATATACAACCTCCTGGTAGGTTATAGGTTTAGTGCAGTAACCCTAGTCCTCTACTTTTATGTTTAATGATTCATCGCCGCTTAACCTTGACTCACTTTCTACCTTTTAATCACATCTGTGACTTTTGTCAGCTTCTTTAACTGGTCACAACTTTAAATGTGCTAGAAATGTTCAATGTACTGTTCAATTTGTTTGACACTTGCTTCCACATTTCACTCCATCAGATCTTAACAACACTCATTGCTTAAAATAAATCATATTGACTCCAGGGACCTCTTGACTCACTGTCTCTGATGGACCTGTCTTCAGCATGTGAGCTGGTTATGTATTTCAGTTACACGTATGGTCAAACGTGTTAGCTATTAGTAGTATTAGCTGGTTATGTAGTTGAGTTATTGCACAATATTTTAGCTGTTTACGTATTTCAGTTATTGCTAAACAAACTTCAACAATTCATTGATGAAAAACTGACAGAAAACGAACAAGGGAAATTTTGTTCAATAAAAAGCAGTATCAAAAACTTGTTAAGCACATATTTGTCATATTTTTAATGTACTTTAAAGTTCTTTAATCATTGTCTAAAAAACTTGAAGTCTCAACCATAATGTTCTTTAATCCTTGCAGTCTCCTCAATAAGTTTCTTTAATCCTTGCATTCTCCTCAATAAGTTTCTTTAATCCTTGCATTCTCCTCAATAAGTTTCTTTAATCCTTGCATTCTCCTCAATAAGTTTCTTTAATCCTTGCAGTCTTCTCAATACGATTTTTTAAAAAATCCTTGCAGACTCCTCAATAAGTTTTTTTTAAATTTGTGCAATCTACTCAATAATAAAGTTCTTTTTAATCCTTGCAGTCACCTCAATATTTTCACTAATACTTGCAGCCCTCTCACTTAGTTCTTAAGTAGAAAAATGTCATGCAAACAGTAGCAGGGTATGTAGGAGACTGACATAACGTCACAAAACAACGAACGGTTGGGCAAATAGGCTTCTTCAGCGAACAAATAGACTTCTTCAACGAACAAATAGGCTTCTTCAACGAACAAATAGACTTCTTCAACGAACAAAAAGACTTCTTCAAACTTTTGATCGATTTTAACCCCCTTCCTCGTAAGCTAGCGAGCTGAAATTTTGCAGGCAGTTTTATGCCGATTGAAAAAAACGATGTATCAAAATTTCAGATCGATCGCATGTACTGTAATTAAATAATTGAATTTTTAGATTATTTTATTTATCACTATGTATCATGTTATTTTTGATATAGAGTGTCGCGGTGCGTATTAATACTAAAAGTATTATATTGAACGACCTTTTTAATACGTTCCTGTTGCGCGATTCGGTGCGTATAATATGGAAGTTAATTTTTAAAAATATATTCCCGATCGGTGCGCATTATATTAAACATGTTTTGCCGGACATAACTAATATTTTAGATTGTCGTGCGCTGCGTATTATAAATTATAATGAACATTCTTTTAGTTATGTCTCGTAAATAAAGGATTTATAGACAAAAACTTGTTTTTGAACGGGGTCTTTTTATTACTAATCAAAGTGAAATTCAACGTGATTCATAAACATGTTATGACAAAGATGAATTTTAATCACATCATTTCATTGTCATTTAATTTTGCCTTAAAGATTATCTGTGGATTATCTAATAGTTTTTAAAGACCTGGTGCAATGGAAAAATTCCTGCCGGGCCGTCATACGAAAAAAGTTTGAGAAGCACTGTTTTACATGGCTTCATGCGTGTTAGATATTGGAGTGCATCCCTTTATACACTAAATCATGGGCGTCCAAACTTGTTGCGTGGTGGGCCAAATTCCATGAAGTAAAGATATGCGGCGGCCGGATTAAGATAATAGACAAAAATCACAGAATCACATACTTTCAGAAGTTTGTTATTGCAACATTTTAATGCGTGGAGGTTGAAACTGAGATCTTGACTGTGGTGAATATGCGCGGTCTGGCTCAATGCCACTAGTTTTGTAAGTATTATTTCATACAGGTGAGAGTCACTTAATCTAGTCCTCACACGATTCTGGTTAAAATTCATATCTGAGAAGGGCTGCTCACACATGTTAAGTCAAAGCTGAGCATTTTCTTAGCTAATGTTCGAATTTCTAGGAATCTAATCGGGCAAAATGTGTGGTAATAGGCTGCATTTGATACAGTTGCCCTTGAAAAGTGTGCAGCTTGTTTTCAAAAAAGGCATTGCTTTGTGAATATAATTTGTTTACCACTGCTGTTCACCCTTGAAAATTTGTGTTAAGAAAGTTTAGATGTCTTGTCACATCTAGATCTAAAAATAATAAATCTGCCAGCCAAGCAGGATCAGATAGTTCTGGATTGGTTATTCCTTATTTTCCACGATGAATTTCATGAATAGCCCCGTTTCTTATTTAAGTGTGTAAAGGCGCAGAAGTGCTGTCCCCCGACTGAGCCATTTTATACCATTGTGATAACGGTCGAGCCACGTAGAGGCAAACCCCTTTTCGACAGTAATACAGAGATTGTTTTCTTGGTAATTTAACGTCATTAACAGCAGAAGGAGCAGAAGCAACTTAATTTGTTTTGTCATTTAACTATGTATTAAGTGTAAGGTTTCACTCTAATATCGTAACACGCGTGAAGCCCGTGAAAAACGTGGTGGATGGGTCCCATACAGAAGATGCAAATTCTAGTACAGGTCTCATTAAGGTAAGGTAGCATTTTAGTTGTATATTCTTATTATATCTGTAAAAGTTTATTTTTATACGGTTTTGTTTGATTTGTTAAGAAGTTCCTCTTTATAAAGCCTCTTTATACATAATAATTTGAATTGATAGACTAGAAGTAGGCTAGAAGGACCCACAAATCAACATCTAACAGCTTATTTTCATTCTAAGACAAAGCAGTGCATTGTAATCAGAGACCTATAAAAAATAACAACGACTTGGGGCAGTTGCCGAGGGCTAATCCTTTCGTAATCAATTTATTCTGTATACTTTAGTATTTTCCATATATACTGCCATAAACTACTACAAACTTATTTTAGAAATAATAATTATCAAATATTCTTGAGTTTTTTTAGTTATTATTTTGCCTGAGAAATGTGATCAGGTCGATTTATTTTGGGGGAAACTTTATTTCACAAATTCGACTCGTCTACGCAATTAAGTTTATTAAGACGCTTATGACTAAATTTCTCGAAAGAGTTGTTTCTAACTAAATTGTGAAAGTGGGGTATACCTTAATTAAACTGCTATAAGTTAAAGTAGTTATTTGTACGTTTCAAGTTAGCAAAAGAGAACAGTTCGTGGCCATTAATGATTAAAATATGCATTTGGAAAAGCACACTCGATGTTTTCTCTATTAATTTGTATAATTCTGCATGACTAATCGTGTTGTTTTCAGATTTTGATGCACGAAACTTATGGCGAAAATTTAAGTGGAAAGGTTGTGGTTCAGTATATAAATTTTAGTTCAGATCTTCAGGATAAGCATTTATTAGTCATTCAAAACACTGAGATTGAGATGTTTGTCGTACGTCGACCAAACAAGAAAATCAAACTGTTCCCACTAAGTTTTTCAATCTTTGCTGTCTCCTCAATAACTTCATTAATCCGTGCGGTCTCCTCAATAAGTTTTAAAAAATCCTTGCAACTCCTCAATAAGTTTTTTTTAGAATCCTTGCAATCTCCTCAATAAGTTGATAATCCTTGCAGCCTTCCCATTTAGTTTTTTAATCCTTGCAACCTTCTAGCTAAGTTTTTACTCCTTACAGTCTCATCCATAAGTTCATTAATTCTTGCGACCTTCCAACAAATATTTTTTTAAAAATCTTGCAGTCTGCAGTGTCCTAAATAAATTCAAACATTCTTACATCTTTAGTTTGGATTAGTTGTTTACAATGAATAAAATATTGTGAATTTATTTATTATTATTATTTTTTTTTGTTGCAACTCTGAGTCTGGGGAGACAGTCGAGCATCTACTGATAGAAAGCCCCGCGCTTGCTGGGGCTTTGAACATGTCAGCCCCCATTCCTGTGGAAAAATATCTTTACGGTGATCCACGCTTGATGAGGCTTGCCAATTATAATGCAGAGGCGTAACTGGGTTTTTGACGCCCTTGGCTAATTTATTTTTAGCACCCTTTATTTAAATAAAAAAATTTAAACATTAGAGATTTAGCGGCGCCCTTTTGAACTGGCGCAGGCCGGCGCCCTTGGCAACTGCCCCAATGCCAAGCCTTTGTTACGCCACTGGATAATTGAGCAGGGTCCTAAGAGTCGATGCCAAAAATTTATTTAGTGTGGCTATTCCTGTGGGTTCCATTATATTATAAAGCTTTATTAAAGCAGAATATGTAAATAATGTAATTTCCTTACACTTACACAACAATAAAAACTTAAGGTCCTTTAATAAAGAGCCATAATTTTTTATTGTTCAATTTGTTGTCTGAAGAAATTACATTATTTACATATTCGCTTTGGAAATGTCGACTTAAGTCAAAAGAAAAGTGGGGAGTGCCCATCATAATCATAGCCAAACCACGACCAGAACAACAGAATGCATTATTATTGCACTCAGTGGCGGTACCAGCAAAATAGGGAGCCATTTGTAAGGTGTATATTTCTTCATCAATTTAGTTTACTCGCTCTTAACCCATAAAGTCTATTTATTCTAAAAAAGAACACAATACAGTCAATGGAGTCAAAAGGCCTTCACCTACTTCATTATATCATTAATATAATTTTAGTTTAAGACTTTAATACAAAGTCCAGTCAGAACTTGGTATTTTAAAATTGTCTTGTCTTGTCTTATCTAAACAGACGCTCCTTCTATACAAGAAGATTATTGCGTCCACAGGCCATCCCGGTCTGTTGGCAAGTGATGCAGCGTCCACAGGCCACGGCTATGATGGTTCCACGCATTACTCAGCCGCCTTTATTTCCCTAACTAGTTTTAGGTACCCATTCGGAGCTGGGTGGACTCAGGGAGGCCGTAGGCCCCGGCAACAAATCCTTGCCTTCATATGGCCACATGGATTCGAACCCGTTACCATCGGTATGCCAGCTGAGTGCGCAAGCCACTAATTTCTTAGCCTTATTAACTTATTGCAATGTTGCCGCCTTAGCCTTGCCTTAAACTTAAAACACTTGATCACGACCAAAATTAAATGTCGAATTCATATCTTTAATATTTTGTTTATTACATTAATTATTATCATTGGGGTAAGCAGATTAGCAGTACTTTTATTAAATCCCTTATATTAACTTCGAAATCTTGTCTCTCTGTCATCATCTCTTCGTCGGGCGGAAAACAAAAGTAAAAAATGACCCACTTCCCGTGATGCCATCGAGCTGAAATTTGGCACACGACCCCGTGTCACCTAACAATGCATCGTATGAAAATTTCAGATCGATCGAACGTACCGTAATTAAATTAATGCATTTTTAGTTTATCTCTATACGACATATGTAATTCAATTTCACGGGTTGTTATTGTTTTTTTTCCACGTGACAGTTCAGTTCGCGCGTTGACGCCACATCGTCGATGTACCGGCGTGATTCTGTTTACATTTTACGTGTCACGCTGAGCTCGGTCCAGCGACACTAGTCTATGTGCCAAATTTCAGCTCAAACATAAAAACGAATTATATCTGCAAGTATAACTGACTACATTACTGCTTGTTCTAAATATTCCAGTTGTTCAACAATTTCTGTCACATTTTCAGCAAAAATCCGCAAGCTTCTATATTTATGTGACCATCTAGTTTCACATAGCAAAGGAACATTTAGAATAAGTTTTCTTTGCTAATTACTTTCTCGGAAAAACACAATAATTGACTTAATTGTTTCTATTGTGTTTCGTACAACATTCACAATATTTAAATCGTTCACAACAAGATTTAGTTTATGTGAACTGTAATGTACAAATGCTGCTTTTGGGTATTTTTTTTTCGAATGATTGCCTGGACTCCTCCTTCTTTACCTGCCATTGTAGAACATCCGTAGTATCCTTGACCAAGAAGCTTTGTCATATTTAATCAAAATTCTAATGAATTAGTAATGATGGTGTTGGTTAAAACTTCAGCTGTTCTATTGACAATTGGAATATATCCCATGAATTCTTCTGTGAACATCATTTTCCCATTTTGTTCTTTGACAAATCTAACACCAAGTGACATCTGCTCAATGCCTGAAATGTCATTTGTCTCGTCGGCAAGTATAGAAAATGCAACTGAAGTATTTGCTTCACGAACAATATCTTCACGCAAGAGAGACCCACACATTTCGATTATAGTGTTTTGCACTTACCCATCAAAACGGCCCCAGACAAAACGGCCCCGGTCAAAATGGCCCCAGACAAATTGTTAACATTTTTAAAGAAAAAAAATAATTTTTTTGCATTTTAAGCTTTCGTCAACTTTTTCACCCTTAAAAAATGTGGTAAAATTGTAAAATTATTTCTTGTGATGTTATTATATTGTTTCTTGTAAAAAAAAACCGTTATTGGTACCATTTCGCGTAAAGGCATATTAAATTCACTTTTGTTGTGTTATTATAATAATTGCTTATTGTTAGCTAAGCCTGACACTGACACTGAATAGGTGAGTAAAAATACGAATATATTTGATTGTAAATTTTACTATTAGTCCATCTATTAGTCCAGGGTCTTTTTGTCGGGGCCGTTATGTCGGTGAACCATACTCAGCACTACAAGAACCAATTGACAAACGATTACCAAGAACTTCATCTCCAGATTCAACACGAAACTCTAACAGTTCATGCAAATTACCAGAATTTGATTCTGTTCCACATAGTGCTAAAACATGCATGCAGCAAAATAGGATTGTAGAAACGATGGGACCCAGTTTGTTGCGATTTTCTTGAATTTGTCCTCTAAATGATGAGTCCAACTATTCATCTATAGAAACTGCTTTGACTTCTAATAAAGCAAATAAAATTGCTGGCATCTTCATGAGAGCCTTTGTCCCCTAATGTGCTTTGCAGGTTGCTACGTGCATCTTCGTTGAAATCTTTATATTTTGTACATGGTATTACGACAAATACCCACTGAACTCATAGAATTACTTTTTGCATAAACAACACGCAATATTTGCAAAATGCACCTATTAACATTTGCGAATATACAAGCCACGGTGAATAGTCTGATAACCATGCTTATCTAAAAACTAAAAACTCTGTTTCCCTCACAGTCAGCTCTAAAATCATAATTTTTTATCAAGGGTCTAACAATCACGAATCAGCTGCAATTTCAACTTATTTGAAAGGTCGTATGTCCAGACATACCTTCCAATATCCAATTTAGGAAATGAATAAGTGTCAGCGACAATCAAATTAGGAACAGTTGCTTCAGTTATGTCTGGCCGTTGAACGTGTACTGTTGTCCTCAATGTCAATGATAAGTCAGATGCTGCAGACGCCCCAAAATCTTCTAATAACGGCATTTAGGAATGCCGCGATTGGTCTACTTTTTGATTTTTTAAAGCCTGTAAAAAAAATTCTGATATCCATCCTTGGTAATCCTGCAGTTTCTACACGTATATTATTTCACAGCAAAATTCAATTTTCTCGTGAGAACTTAAGTTTTTAATTTATTAAATGCATTAATGAATGTTGTACTTTAGCTATTACCGCACTAATTTGTAAGTCTTATTAATTTCTCCAATGCAAAAAGTCTTAAGATGTTACAACTTTTTAAAGAAGATCCTAAGAGATTTGAGAAATTTAGGTATGAACGACGAACTATTATAAAATTTATAAATTATTACTTACTTAATTATACTTTATACTCTTATCATCAGTATCTCATCATTACGAGTATGGCCATGGCATGATTATTTAATACGTAACAGTGTAACATGTAATTGATGTAATGTAACGAAAAAAATGACGACGTATACCATGGCCGAATGAATGTATTAAATGTATAAGTATAAGTATAATATGAGTTTGATAAATTAAGACCAGTCAACTGCCTATTATTATTATAAATTATTACTATAATCTAAATCTAAGATCTAATTAATATAAAATTTAGGCATAGCAAGTGGAAATCTAGTAATTAAACCTATGCCTATGCTTATACCTATAGGCATAGGCCTATACATTATAGGGGCCGTCCATAAATGACGTCACGCATCTAGGGGGAAGGAGGGGTCCACAAAATTGTGAAGAGGGGTGAGGGGGGAGTTCTACTTTTTCGCTACCAGGGGGGTTTTACACGTTCGTGCCAGACCATTTTTTAATTTTTTATAATTTTTTAAGGGTGATATTCACCATCGTAGAATTTTAAATAAATGTCTAATGTAACATAGATGTATCTGATATCAAAATGAAGGAAATTGAATAGAGAATACAATTATGTAGAAGCAAATACAATATTATCAAACAAAAAATAATTTTTATTATAATCTTTGGTGATTAATTTTTGTGTGTTAAATTTTCTTAGTTAAAAATCTGAACTTACCAGACCAAAAAAAAAGTTTGTATAGCTGTAATCCTTTTCTCATTTAATTATCAAAATATAATTTCCATTTATGAAATAAATGCTTTTTAAATTTTGAAAATATGCCATGTAGTTTTAAAGTTATGACAATTTTTATATTGATAATGTCCATGGCTGAATTTTTTTCCCTTTATTTCATTATATAGAAACACAACTGACACCACTGCTCTTTTTCCATCTAATCATAAAGATGAAAATCTTAAATAAATAGTAAAACTAATGTTTTATTATTGTTTTCAAATGTTTCTGCATCAATAATTCACATTTAAATTTAATAAGATAGCAATAAATATTATAATAAATCACTATGTTTGTTGAGTAGGCGTGGCCATATCTTTGTTTAAAAAATAAATCGAAAACAGTTGCTAATTTTTCCACTACTGAATGTAAACACATGTTATTTCTAAACAGAAATGAATTAGAAAAGAGTTACCTTTCATTTCTAAACTTAAAAAGTCTAATGGGACACTATAAGCAACGAAATAAACTCCAAAACCCAATTAGACGATATTGGCGATTGGCACAGACGAGACCAGACGAGATCGGCGATTGGCAGGGAAAGAGTTTAGAAATGTGACGTCACATCAAAACTCGAAACTTTAAATAAAAGTTCCTCTTCAATATTAGATTGCTTACAATTTATTTTATAACGTTTTACATGGCTTCACGTGTTACGATATTAGAGTGCAACCTTACATTAAATTCATACTTAAATGTCAAAAAAGTGATTTGAAACATATATATTTTCAAATAGAAAATACGGCTTGAGGTGAAAAAATTGTCAAAATTTTTTAAAATTATTTACATACATTTTAAAAAATAAACATTGAAGAATTGCTTATAGATTGCATATATTTGGCTCATTAGTATTACCCTGGATGGCAAAGATGGAGCTCTTCTTGTAGACTTTTCAAAAAACCTGATCAATGATGAAGTCTTCCAATTGCTAATTAATTTGGTAAAATTTTTTATTTTTTTATTGCAAACATGAAATTATATTGTAATCAAAAGTTATATAAAAAAAAGGTTTAAAAAATATAAATTTGTAATAAATAACCATTATTTTAAAGGAATTATTTATTTATATTAAGTCTTGTGTTTTATTAATATATTAGAATGAGGCCAATTATTCATAGGCCTTATTAAATGTGACAAAACATATGATGCTTCTCATTTATTCAAACAATAATAGTAGAAGTGAAAACATGTCTTTGTTCATTAGCTGAGATCAGCCCAAGTAGAGAAAATGAGAGATGCCATGTTTGCTGGTGAAAAAATCAACTTTACTGAAGACAGAGCTGTTCTGCATACTGCCCTGAGGAATAGGTCCAACACTCCCATATATGTCGAAGGAAAAGATGTGAGTTTAATAAGATTTTTTTCCCTTTTCTTTTACAGCATGCAACCATTTTATAGTATCTATAGCCTACAGATTGTTACATATTTTAGTTTCCCTGTCACTACCTTCTTATGCAAAGAAATGCAGTAGAACCCACTTATCTCGACCTCGGTTAACTCGCCAACCCTATTAAGTCGACGTTTTTTATTGGAACCGCCAAATTCTCTCTTTGTCTTAGCATTTTCTCATCGGTTATGTCGATTCTTTTATGCCGCCGAACCCTAATATCTCGAGCACAATAGAGGGCCAAATTTGCCACTTAACGTTGGTTATCTCGATCTCCATGACCAATCACCAGTTTTTGAAAATGTTATAGATGCCACTTCACCATCTCACTACCGTATTTTTGCGGGTTCAACTGCACTATTACTAACAGCCAGCCAACAACGCCAGCGAAAACACGCTATGTCCCCATTTAGGCCGTGCTGGGCGTGTGTAGAAGAACTGGTTCACGCAGCGTGTGTCAAGAACAAAGACGCGCAGAGGGATGTGGGGGCTTTTTTTGTATGACATCACGGGCAAAATGCAACAAAGGGAGTGTATCAATGATCAAATTTTCACCTTGCGCCGTCTGATGGTGACTTCAAAGAACATGTGACGTCACAGCCCACTTGTTTTCAGCTCTCTTGCGCTGAATAGTAACACTCGCGGCATTGAACATTGTTCACATTTTAACATCGCCGCGCTGTGTTTTAGTTCTCGTACTATGCTTCAACTAAGAGAGTTTTTAAAAAAAAATCGTTCACTAGCCATACTCCCCTTGCAACGCATTTTTTAAAGCATATATCAGTTTTGATTTTAATGTGGTAATCTTACGTTAAATGCCTTTAACTTGCAGGAAAACTGTCACTAAAAGACCAAACTCAAATTTGAGGACCAATTAATCGCCCGGTGCTTTGCTACGTCTTTCAAATGACTCTCGTAATATAAATAGTAACAGTAACAGTCGCGGCCTTGACTTTGATCCTTGTTCATATCATACGCGCACTGTGGGTTAGCTCTCGTACAGTGCCTTGACAACTAAGCAAAGTAAAATTTAAAAAAAAATTCTGCCGTAACACAACAAAATATTAACTCCGCGTAATAAGCTTACACCGAAGTTACGGCCAACCGGTTAACCGTTAACAACCTTATTATGTACATTATTGTACATAAAGAAATTTCAAGCACATGTTAATATTTTGCTGCCATATTGGTTTTCGTTTATCTCGATCATCGGTTATCTCGAAGCTTTTTGGCAAATCCCTAGGCCGCTGACATAATCGGGTTCTACTGTACTTACTCTATGGCGGATTAAGAAGGGTGCTGATTGGGCTAAAGCCAGGGGCCCCCAATCATTTAAGGGCCCCAAACTTATTATGTTGTAAAATAAAGGTGGCTGGACCGGGCCCCAGGTGGAATTGCAGCCAGGGGCCCCGTGCAATCTTAATCCGCCCCTGAGCATACTCCATGTTTGTAGATTTATTTAAATTAAATTATTCACTCGTTATCCTGTCCTGTTCTGTTAGAAGATCATAATATTACCTATCAGTTGTAAGAAATGTTTTGTTTAGTATTTGTTACTTGGTTTAGATTTTAGTTTTGTTTCATCATCCGATTATGAAATCTGAGAACCACCTAGCAGAAATAAAATTGAATTTCAGGTCATGCCAGATGTCAATGCCGTCTTGAAGCACATGCGTGAGTTCACTGACAAAGTGCGTAACGGTTCATGGCTGGGATACACTGGCAAGCCCATCACTGACTGTGTAAATATTGGAATTGGTGGATCAGATCTTGTAAGTTGTACTTCCAAGCAATGTTCCCTCTAAGGTTTGGTGGATCAGATCTTGTAAGTTGTACTTCCAAGCAATGTTCCCTCTAAGGTTCCTTGGTCTGTGTGCAAAGTAAAAAAACTTTTACGTGCAAAGTTGCACAGCATTAATATTTTGTGCAATATTTTACAAAATTTGCTGCATGGTAATTCTAAACTGCTGCGCGGCATTATTCAGATATCTGCGTTGCCTACAGGGAACATTGCACCCCAAGGCTGGCTTGGTAAAACTGGGATATTTAAAAGAATTTTAGGTGGCCAAATTAAATAAAAATAAATTAACGAGATTTTCATGTGATTTCCAATTTTAACTATAAAAAATAAGGATCTTATCATTTTTGCTTCTGTTATTTACTTTGCTATATTATAAGAAGTTTTAATCTCAGCACTGAAGTCAAACTGTGTTCACATTCATACATCTTGCCCTCATTCACAGGGTCCAGTGATGGTAACTGAAGCTTTAAAGAAGTATCAGTGTGGCCCCACATCACATTTTGTCTCCAATGTGGATGGCACCCACCTGGCAGAGACTGTTAAGAGGCTGGACCCAGAGACCACACTGTTTATAATTGCATCTAAGGTACATCCAAAGTATACTGTATGTCAGTTCTAAAATTAAAATGTAGCAAAAAATGATAACTAAAAGTTTTGATCTCTTGATCTAATAGTGAGAGTTCTTCATTGAGACATTTTGATTCATCATTTCTTTTAATGGCATTAACACCTCCAGACTTTCACAACCCAAGAGACGATAACAAATGCACTTTCAGCAAAACAGTGGTTTCTCCAGTATGCTAAAGACGTAAGTTGGCTCAGTGTTATATTTGTGAACCCGGTTATAAAGTTGATAGTTCTCAGTGCCGTACAGATTTGATTAACTTTTTTTTAGGAGGAACAACTAAGTTCTGCTTCTTAAACTATTGAATTGCAACTTATTATTGGTTAAACTTGATTTTTGACTTGTTTGTTATTGGTTAAACTTGATTTTTGACTTGTTTGTTTATGGAGCACTTGAAATCACAAACCAATGAAATAATCAGGACAAGAGAGTGTTGTCGTCATTGTCTTTGCCTCAATGGTAAAAATGTAAATGAATCATAGTTTTCACCTAATTTTGCCTCAACTTGAGCGTCATAAGTTCTCTTGTGTCTCACACAGGAGTCAGCCGTGTCCAAAGCATTTTGTAGCACTGTCAACAAACGGGGTAAGTCGAGATATTTAGAAAACACATTTCTTTTGACACTATCTCTGCGCTGCAGTTTTAAGTTGAAAAATTCCTCTACAGCTGTAAAAAATTTAAACAAGAAAAACATGGCAGATATAAATAGCAATATTCTAGATTGCCAGCACCTGCATTACAATATTACAATGACTGTTTTTTGTTTGTTCATTTAAGCTTTGATTTCAAGATTATTTTCCTTCATAACAGTAGTACAAATTAAGATTTGAGAAAAATGCTGACCACACCACTCAATCTTATATATATCTTAAAATGATTTATTTCCCCCATAAACAGCCGAAAGTGAAAGAGTTCGGCATTGACGAGGCCAACATGTTTGAATTCTGGGATGTAAGTCTGCACGTATAAACAAATAGATATTTAAATAGTTAGTTTAAAAAAAATAATATTAATATAATGTCGTTTTGCTAGATTAAAAAATACAACATTATTAATTATGTGATAGAAATAAGAATACACAAGTGATGGCATCGTTGTGATTAAAATTGTTTGTTTACTATTTTGGGCTGATGGTATAAGTCTGAGTAACATGTGCTTATTCAGTTCTTCAGGGAATGTCCCTCTCTGCTGGTGTGTTCCAAAAATTAGTTTCATGCACTATTGAGCTGTTTAAAATTTTTCAGAACTCTTGTTTACAAGGACACAATATCTGTTCAAGGGTAGATCCATGTTGATTGTGAGATTTGAATTTAGTTTATAGTTACACCGTCCTTGACCTACCGTTACTGCAACAATTTTGTTTTCTCCCTGCTTCCTCTCCTTTGCCCGCCTTCCGTGCTGCTCCATTAACCTTCACCACTCCCTCACATCCCTTACTACATGCCATCTTCTCCTTCTAAAAATCATCAAGCTCCAAGCCGTTATCCCTTTCCTAAATCAAACCCCAAACTCCATCTCGGCAAATAATTATAATTTATTAGCATTGTGAAATAATAATTTCTACATACACATTCATGTCTGAAACGCTAACATCTGACTTAAATGACTTGTTTTTGGACCATTTCAGTGGGTTGGAGGGAGATATTCATTGTGGTCAGCTATTGGCCTCTCCATTGCCCTCATGATCGGTCAGTTTACATTTTTTCTTTTTACAATTCTTAAATTTTTACATAAATTTTTTTTTAAAATTGAAATCTGTATGAAGTTAATTTATCAATTTTATGTTTATTTTATTTGTTGGTACTTGTGGTTAGCAAATTTTCTCACCCTAATTTTTTTTTATATTTCTCCCAGGTATGGATAACTTTGAGGAGCTCCTGGAAGGCGCCTATCACCTGGACAAACATTTCCTTGAAGCACCAGTAGAGAAAAATGTATGTAGAAAACTAGTGAGAATTTTCTGTTAGATGAACTGGCGCTTGGTGGGTGTACACCTGAAACATGATGATGCCCATCAAAGGTCCCTTACTTAAGTTCTTACTCACACAATCCCTCGTATGCCAAAGCTGAAAAATTTGTGAACGCTACTTCACTTGCCCCATAGGCCATCGTGGTCTGAAAAAAGGGACTTTAAAAAAAACATAACAAAGTGGCCCGGACATACCCAATACAAATTTACAAATTAAATACCAGCCAAAGCAGAAGATGTTATAGTTGGTTCACAACGTGGAGCGTCATAGTTCATCTGTAAATTAAAATAAGGCACTTGTATGAATATATTCCAACGTGATCTTAGAGTTAGTTTAATTGTGTTGCTAATCTTACAGTTAGTTTATTTGTGGTGCTAATCTTACAGTTAGTTTAGTTGTTTTTATAATCTCCTCAGATTCCCATGATTCTGGCTGCACTAGGGATCTGGTACTCAAACTTCTATGGGGCACAATCCTACACAATTCTACCCTATGATCAGGTGAGTTATTCCATACAGCTCAATACTATGCCAAGCAATACTTTCCAAGCCAAGCTAAAATCACATGTAGAATTAAGAATTTTCTTCAGTTGCCAGATAGTGTTAAGGATTTATATGAACAAACTTTAAATAGTTGTGTCAAAAAATGGCTTTTGGGAATGAAGAGTGATTTGTTTGGAATATAAACACTAAATTTTTTTTTACACAAAATAGGTCAGTGATGGCTACCCTATGCCACGCATACCACAGACGGCACGCAGAGCCTCATCAGCCCTCATGCAACTACAATATTACTTCCTTAATCAAACCACTGTGCTGGCACTTTTTTGTTGGCACTTTGCTATATAAAAGTAGTTTAAATTGAATTTTGGGCATGCGGCCCCAAAAAGGTTCGCAATCACTGGAATAGGTCATTGCAGGATCTGTACCTTCTGTAGTTTATATTTTGTATCTCTGGACCCTGACAGAGTTAAAATCACATGGATGAAACTACATGCTTCAGAGAGAATAAATGAAGTATTCATTTACAACAATTGCCAATACTAAAAGTCCTATTATTTTTTTTACTTAACCTCTATCACCGTTAACTACTGGCATGATTCTGTTACTACACCCTGACCCTAGTCACTTGTGACAGGCTTTTGGTCCATCTCAGTTTCAGTTAACTACTGGCATGATTCTGTTACTACACCCTGACCCTAGTCACTTGTGACAGGCTTTTGGTCCATCTCAGTTTCAGTTAACTACTGGCATGATTCTGTTACTACACCTTGACCCTAGTTACTTGTGACAGGCTTTTGGTCCCTCTCAGTTTCAGTTAACTACTGGCATGATTCTGTTACTACACCCTGACCCCAGTCACTTGTGACAGGCTTTTGGTCCATCTCAGTTTCAGTTAACTGCTAGGATTAACAGAAACATGAGTGTGTACTATCTTAACAAAATTATCTAATAATCATCAGACTCGGTCAACCTGTGGTAACAATGATCTGATGTGGTTGAATGAACAATTTGTTACTTTTCAGTACCTTCACAGGTAATGTGGTTGAAAGTATAATTTGTTACGTTTCAGTACCTTCACAGGACATGTGGTTGAATGTACAATTTGTTACGTTTCAGTACCTGCACAGGTTCCCAGCTTACTTCCAGCAGGGGGACATGGAGAGTAACGGCAAGTACATCACCAGATCTGGTCAACGGGTGGACTACAGCACTGGACCTGTGGCCTGGGGGGAGCCTGGCACCAATGGTCAGCATGCCTTCTATCAGCTCATCCATCAAGGTCAGTGCTGGTATTTGTGCTGCCCCAAGCATTGAGCCTGGACAGTAGTGCTTTATTCTCTAAGCAGTCATATTTAGTGTACATTTAAGACATACATTCAAAGTACCATATATGTCATGATTGAAAATTGCTCTTTAAAGCTTAATAAATCTCATAACCCAATGACGTTACAATATTGGGGAGGATTCATTTTTTTATAGTTCTGATGAACCGGTGCAGTTATAATATAGGGGATTTCATGTCTTGATAGTTATAGTGCCTAATATCATGTGTAAATGAAGGAGTCGTTAACTCTATAAAAAAATCCATTGACTAAAGTGGAAGTAATGAATAGCAATATCTTCTGTCACCAGGAACCAACTTGATCCCCTGTGATTTTCTGATCCCTGTGGAAACCCAGAATCCAGTCCAGAATGGCCTTCACCACCAGGTCAGGAACCTTTGCCCTTCACATTTAGATATGGCCTTCACCACCAGGTCAGGAACCTTTGCCCTTCACATTTAGATGATCTCTGTACAGCTGTACTCTGAGATTTGTTCTGACACACGAATAAAAAGTTTTTGTTGCGTTGGTTTGAGCGGTATCAAGCCGACCCTGTCATCTTATTAGCATTCTGAGCTATAAGTGTTGTGATAAAAAAATACCAGCCCTCCATATACCCCCCTCCCCTCCTGCCTTGACATTGTGAAAAGTAAGATTATGGTACTGCATAAGTTTGTCAAATTATCTTGATACTGTTAACATGTCTTAAATTCAAGTACAGGGATCTGTATTTCTACATCTAGTGTAATTAATGTATTAATGTATTTCTACATCTAGTGTAATTAATGTATTTCTACATCTAGTGTAATTAATGGAAGAAATGTGTCTCACTGAATCTACTTTGCTATCAATTATGTTTTCTGTAACCAAAAAAACAACAACAGACCATGGGATAAAATAGTCCCATTATTCATTTAAGAACATTACATTATGTATTTTAAAAAGATGCATTCATTCAAAAGTTTCATTCATTCAAAAAGTTGCAATCAATCCATGTATGAATGATGTAAACACGCAAGGTTTTTTAAGAAGCAAACAAAGGTTATTAATTATTTTTGTTGTTGATATGTCATATGGAATTTAATTTGTTTTTCTACCATTACACATTCCCAGTTTCCAACTATTAAGTCCATCAAGACTGCACTAAAAACTCATCTCTTCAAACTTTACTTTCAAAATTAATTAAACAACAATCGAACATTTCTTTAAATGATAAACTGATCTTACATGCACCGTGATGTCATTATATTTTTTATTTAGGACAAGAAAGTTTTAAATTTAATGAACTCATAATTATGTGTGCGACTTTTTTTATGTAACGTCGCTGTGAGCCCAGTTGCTCGCTGGAGTGCTGTGCTATATAAATTATAAATTAACTATTGTTATTATTATTTATTCCAGATTCTGTTATCAAACTTCTTGGCTCAGACTGAGGCTCTGATGAGAGGCAAAACTCTGGCAGAAGTAGAGACAGAGTTGAGGGATTCTGGGATGAGTGAGTCACAGATCAAATTGATAGCACCCCACAAGGTAATTATTTCTCCACCCATTTCAATTTTGACATAACCCAAAACAGCAGAACCTTTAGGTCCAGCGAATCAGAGGAATCAGAAAAAATCATATGCTGGACTTGTAATAAAGATGGGCAAACTTGATATGACTAACTACCAATTTAAATTAACATCAAGATAATGCCAAACTTGATGTGACTAACTACCAATTTAAATTAACATCAAGATAATGCCAAACTTGATGTGACTAACTACCAATTTAAATTAACATCAAGATAATGCCAAACTTGATGTGACTAACTACCAATTTAAATTAACATCAAGATAATGCCAAACTTGATGTGACTAACTACCAATTTAAATTAACATCAAGATAATGCCAAACTTGATGTGACTAACTACCAATTTAAATTAACATCAAGATAATGCCAAACTTGATGTGACTAACTACCAATTTAAATTAACATCAAGATAATGCCAAACTTGATATGACTTCTCTCTTCAAAGCTAAACCATTTTAAAAGCGCAAAACACAAAGTTAGGAAATGGGTTAAAATTTCTATACTAAAACTAAAAGAAGAAAAAAAAATGCTAGCCAGATGTGTTATATCAAGCATTGTTTTCTCATCTGTATCAAACTTTGAAGTCCTGGGCTATCTGACATTTCAATGACTTTCTCTCTGTCAGGTGTTTGAAGGCAATCGTCCCAGCAACTCTATCGTCTTCCAGAAGCTGACACCTTTCACCCTCGGCACACTGATTGGTACGTGCCTCACTTTGGTCCAAGTAACTTCATTCAAACATGTCATAGACACTAAAAGAATGTTTTTGATTAGTTCTGATGCTGGCTATTTCTATAAATATTTACATTAGTATAGGACTGTTTGTTCCGTTCCACGATTAGATGAAGGGGCAGCTGGGGGGAGAGCTGACCAAGCCAGTCCAAGCAGCCTTTGTATGCATGTGGAGAGAAAATACATAGCTGCTTCTGTGCAGTAAAGAACTAGTATCTGAGCATACAGTAAAGCTGAAGTATGTGTACCTGTTCATGCAGCACCAGTACTGTGTTACAGTACAGTATACAAATGGATAGCAGTCAATGCCCCATTATGTCTCCACCAGCAAGAATAAAGAAATATGAAGCCAGTTTTGAGCTTAAATGTGTTGGACGAGGGGTGGTCTTATACGGCAAAAATAGCTTAAAACCTTTATTTTGACAGGAAAAGTAGGGGGGTCATCTTATAGTAACTTATACCCAGTCTTATTTTATTGGCCAGAATATACAGTAGTTCTCAAACATTATAACTTGTAGAACCCTTTTTCAGAATCTTTTTTGGTGGGGGTGCCTCTTAAGTTTAAACCTATACAATAATGTCTAATAAGCATTGTTTAGAAGTAGATTGTTCATCTGTGGTGACACACATTTTTTAAAAGAAATTTCTCAATAAATAAAAATGTTTCACAATTGTCACAGTTGCTGAAAATGGACCAAAAACGGATTTTATTTTGCATTTTCAAAATCAGCAATTTTGAGAACCTTTATTTGTAATAATCAGCAATGGAGTCCAGAAATTTGTGTATTTGCTCATAAGTTTATAATATTTAAGGACATTTTTTTCAAGAAGCTAGAGTCATTCTTTCAAAAGTTAAAAAAAATTACTAAAATAAGACGAATGTTTAGTTAGCGTTTTTTTTTCTTCTCAATTAATGGTTGGTGTTAAAGTTAAATGTTGGAGCTTATCAAATAACATAAAAAAAATTTGTCTATACCATTTGAAAAATTGTTGACCAATCCACAGCAATGTATGAAATGAAGATCTTTGTGCAAGGTATTGTCTGGGACATCAACTCGTTTGACCAATGGGGGTAAGTTGACTACATTCAAGCAATTGTTACATACATCTATGATGAGTTTATCACATATTTCTTAAGAAAGGGAAATCAAACTTGATCTGCATAAGATTTATAGCCAGAAATATAAAAAATGTTAAGAAATAAATAAATAAAATTGTGTCCTGAGTCAGTTCCATAGTTGTTGATTGGAGCCAATGATCTGTTGCATTGAAAAGACAATGGAAAAGTTTTTGTGTGTGTAAATTTATATATTCCTATGGCTGAACTTGTTTGTCTTTTGATGGCCTGTTACTGTAATATATATATATCTATGACATATTCACAGTGTTGAGCTTGGCAAGGTGCTAGCAAAGGCCATCTTCCCAGAACTGACCACACCTAATGTGGTCACCAGTCACGACAGTTCAACCAATGGACTTATTAATTACATCAAGGCAAGCAAGCGCTGATTCAGCAACATGGTCCGGTTCTGTCCTGTCTGTAATGTGACTTACTTTCAAAGTAAATTGACAGAAACTGCCCGACAGTTTCAGCCTGTGTCGTTCATCACTCTAGCTGAAGTTTGAATGTGACAAGTTCTAGAGACTTCTTGGTTGTTTTTTTTTCTTTAGAAAGTTGTCTTAGTTATATGTACTATTTTTTTTAATGGACTCAACTATCAAATAGCATCAGTTAGAGAATTTAGGAGGAATATTAATGATTCTTTAGTTGTTTACCTGTACTTTTGTGGTATTTATCTGATTTTTATGCAAGATGTTTGAAAAGCTGAATGTTTGCATTCTTAGTAACAATTATTCCATTGTCTTAGAAATTATATTCCCAATGTGTAATAATTCTTTTCAAAGGTGGTGAATTATGGATTTCATCAAAATGTTTGGTTTAAAATGTCTTAAGCATTAGTTAAATATTGTTGGTGACTTTGTGTTAACAATGCTTACTGTTTATGTTCACACCAGACATTAAACTATGGGTTAACTCATAGAAACCATGATTACTTCTGTACCCAAGCTCAATCTGTTGCACAAAAATAAGGCAGAAAACAAAGGGAGGTAATGTTTTATTTTTTAAAATAATTTTATTTTTAAAAATTTCAGTTTCTGCCTCTTTTCAATTATAATTCTCCACTTCTGTATTTGTGCTAAAGTTATGTTCATAATCTGAACAATAAAGTTTTGATGATTTTTTGTGCTGTAAAAGCTAAACGCTTTTTTTTCAGTTCAGTGTAATTTTAAACTACATTTTAAAAAAAAATATTTTATTTGAAAATTAGTTTGAAAAATTTAACTTTTTTAAATTTAATTACAGATAAATGGAACGATTATCAAAAAAATAGCATAGTGGCCACATATTTGCTAAAAGTGAATTATAAAAATAGCTTTCGTATGTGAAAGATGAGATATTGAAGTTTTATTGAATGAAACAGAAGTTTTTGAAATACATTTCGCTTCAATAAAAATAAGCTCTTGTTCCTAAATTTATATTGGTTTCACATATATTGTTTATGGCTAAAAATGATTTAAAATTTTAGAACTATCTTTGTTTCAAGCCTATTAATATGTTTATTTGGTCAAAATGAAGAACTGCATGTACACTGTTATTTTGTAAACTACTATTTATTTAATAATATGTGATCCTATAATTTTATAGAACTGTTTTTGTTCCATGTCTTTAGGGATAATTGTAAAGATTTAATAAAAGTTCATTTGATAATAAAACATTTTTTTGAATTTCATTGAGATTAACTTTACTACTAACACTATGCACTGAGTTTAAAAAAGCTTATTTACAAAAGTTAATAATGATCAAATTTTTATGCTCTAATTGCATATCTCTGCTCAGATTCTTTTTATCTGATTATCTTATAAAAGGTTTGTCCAGCAGAAAGTTCAATCAAAGGCTACGGGCTTAATTTACTAAGACATAGGAACAGTTGAAGAGCTCTGAATTAAAGACACAATTAAAATTATTTAAAAAAAAACATGCATTTCTAGGAGAAAATTCCCTTAGTCTTACTAAATGTCTTACCCAATAGAAACAGGTTTCTTGCAATTTTCCACTGGTTTTTTCTGCCTGCAGTTATAATTAAGTTAGGGGACATTTTTGTCCGCTCTAATTCTTGCTCCGACAGGGAGTTAAGCTATATTTTGCCTTTGATCCCTTATTATGTGGCTTACACCTAAATAATAATAATTTGAAAAATGAATGACACAGTTTAATGGAGGAGTTGAAAATTGAGGACACACAAACTAAATACATTAGAGGGCACATTGACTTTAAGTTTAATCTGAAACAGAGATACAAAAATTAGTTGATAGTGCAAACAAAAAACATGAGATGGAAAGTCAAAACAAAAATCCAGAAACAATTTTAAAATCAATGAAATTGAATAGTCATATTCTAGCTTATTAAAATAAAAAATTCAATAAATGAAGAATTGATAAAATCATATCAGATGAATGACATTGCAAACAAACAGGTTATAAATTATAAAGGAGAAAATGGACCAAATGTTTTTAATTATAATTGCAAACTGAAAAATTTAATAAAGTTTAACAAAGATACAAATACTGTAGAATTTCATGAGAAATTTTGGCAGCTACAGAATTTAGAAAACAGAAATTTATTTTCTTACACCAGCCAATCTACTGGACTTTGATGTTCAAGACTTCACTTCAGATGACTTATCTCACGCGGCATTGACACTCAAGGACATTTGTTGGCTCATGGGCTATAAAATAAATTAATGTAGTAATACAAGCCCTGTTGATTTTACAAGTTCATTACAATATTTATGTTCAAAGTTATCCTGCCTAATACAATAATTTTACTTTGAATATACCTTAAAAATTTCCTTATGTGTTGACAGCTGTGAGAGAAGCTTCTTTAATTGTAATATTAACCAAAATTTAATTTTGAAAAAATAATGCCTAAACACCCCCCCCCTGCTATTTAGCATAAATGAATGAACAGGTCTCACCAAAGTAAGGTAGCATTTTAGTTTTATATTCTTATTAACTTATTACATTTGTAAAAAATTTCTTTTATAAAGCATAATGTTTTGTTTCATTTTTTTAATTACATTATTGACATGGGGATTCCACCCTACTAACTCGACGTTTTTTTATTGGAACCGCCAAATTCTCTTTGTCTTAGCATTTTCTCATCGGTTAATTCGATTTTTTTAAGTTGTCGAAACCTAATACCTTGAGCACAAAAGATGGCCAAATTTGCAACTTCTTTCTTTCTTCTTTCACTTTTGATCCATATGTGAATTAGATGTATTCACCCGATGTGCCCGTAAATCGCGCTAGCTGTCTTTAATCCGTCATTATTTCGCAGTGCATGTTATATTATTATTAAACTTAATTCATTTTCTGATGCATTAATCATTTTATTTTTTAAGATAAACAAATATCTTTAGAAATGAAAATAAAGGTTTGTTTCGAAAATCGACAGTGGTTTTTATTTAATTAAATAAAAAAATTATTATTCTTTTAAAAGTTTGTTGTTGCTTTGTTACCAGTAAGATACGTGACTGTGACTAACACGCGCGTGACGGTGAAATCAAATCATTTTCTTAATATTCCAGTATATATAAAAATACACGTCATCACTTTTGTAGGTCGAATTCTGATAAGGAATGATTTTAAAAAAATTCGCTTAGACTTAGTTGCCGGCCGAGGTCTAACACACAGCCCACAGCGTGCTGTGATCAACGGACAAGGCCGCAAGTTTTATTTATATTACAAGTTTGATTGACTGAGGAAATTCGAGAGCGGTCTGATAGTGACAGATATCCTGCACGTCAAAAGCATTAAACTTAAAATTACCATGATATGTAATTCGCTGATTTGACGGATATTGCAAACGCGAGCGGCTGTGACAATTGTGACATGCCACGCCACACGCGCCATGCGAGGCAAACATTTTGACCTTTTAACACATGCGCAGACGATTATAAAATGGTAACTTCAAAAAAAATTTTTTATTAAATGGAATCGAAACATGACCACAGAGACGTAATCAAAGTCCTTTACTTGGGCATAAATATATATATATATATTCCTGACTAGTCATAACTTTTCCTGACTTTGAAGGCCGAGAATTTTTTTAAAAGAATTCCCGACTTTTCCCCGTTTTCCTGAGTGGGAACCATGGTTATATTTAAACAGTCCTTAAAAACGAATGGTCATTACAACTTTAGGAAAGAGTGAAGAAACATTAGGGTTCCGATACAATTCCCATTAATCGTCCCATCACTAACTAACGCACATCATGTACATAAAGAAATTTCAAGCACATGTTAATATTTTGCCGCATAATTGGTTTTCGTTTTAACCCGATCATCGGTTATCTCGACACCATTTTTCATACCCCAACGCCGTCGACTTAACCGGTTTTGACGGTAATTCAATTGATTCCCCATTTTAATTCATCTAGGTTTTTTTGTAACATTTTGCAATTTCTGATTTATTTATTCTATAGATTATACAATAATCAGCAAATAACCTAACTTCTATTCCTGGTGAAATGCTGTTGGGTAAATCCTGAGTTAACTGCAATTGGTGCTGATTTAGATCCATCAATTATTACAGTTTGCTCTCTACCTAAAAGGAATTCTCATCCACTAATGCATGGGACCAGAGATGCAAAATAATTTTTTTTTAGTAAACTAGAATGCTTCTGAGAAGTCTAGTAGTATAGAATTCAATCTGATTATTTTTATCTAAGCCTTTTGACAAATCATCTATTAGATCAATTAATTATGTTTCACATGATCTGTTTGCCCTTGAGCCATGTTGATGTGGACACAGGACATTATATTTATCTAGGTGATTAACTATTCTATTATATACGTACTATGTGTTCTATTAATTTATAAGTGAAACAGGTCTATAATTACCAGAATGTTTTACCTCCTTAGATGTCTCACATTAGCTAGCTTCCAATCCTGGAGGACTTTACCCTGGTTTAGACAGGCTTGAAAAAGTTTTTCAAGGATTGGGACCAGTTCTAGTAAAGTTCTTTTAGTTGTCTACATAGTAATTCATCTGGAACATTGACTTTGTTTTTAAGTTTGTTTGGAGTTTATTTTATACCTATATCCCCCACATTTATTAAAGTCATTAGAAGAAAACTTTGAAATAACATTTTATAAAATGCATAGTAGAACCCAACAACCTTGACAGTAAAATATAAACAGAAAATTTACAAAATATTAAATTTGAAAATAACTTTATTTCACAAGAGTCCAAGGTTATATCTGTATATTTTCTGATCAATTAAAGAACATTCCTAACAAGGAGTTTTTCACCAGCTGCTTAAAAATATAATCCTGGGAAAATCCATCATTAGAAATCAATGGCTCATTTCCAGGATACAAGATAAGCCAGGCAGGAAATGATGGGAAAATGGTAGCTTTTATAGATTTTAAAAACTAAAATATTTTGTATGTGCTGAAATAAGTTTTGATATCAAGCTTGAACAAATATGTACAGACTTGTGTACCTGTGGACTCAATATTGGTGTATATACTTGTGTACCTGTGGACTCAATATTGGTGTACATACTTGAGTATCTGTGGACTCAATATTGGTGTACATACTTGTGGACTCAATATTGGTGTACATACTTGTGTACCTGTGGACTCAATATTGGTGTACCTACTTGTGTACCTGTGGACTCAATATTGGTCTACATACTTGTGTACCTGTGGACTCAATCAATCTTGGTGCTGACAACAATTTTCAAGACGAATGATGCGAACACAAATTTGAGATGAAATAGGGATGTCCAATTTGCAGAACAGCCAGTATTGAATTTAATAAGTTATAGTGTTATGTTACATCTTCAAATTACTTACACATTTTAAATAGCTTATTTTCTTATAAGCTTGTATTAAAAAATATAAATAAATTAGAATAACTCTTTAAAAGTAAAAGAAAAATTTATTAACAATTAGTTTTTTTTGGTCCACTTTTCTATCCTGTAATAAAGTAAGTGTAAAATATATTTATTTGTCCACACTTTTGTCATGTTTTATGGTAATTATAACATCTTGTAATCTTGACCTCCCCTTGATGTCACATTAAATCTGTCTGTAAATCTCCTAAAGCCTGGTTCAATTTTTTCACTTTGTTTTCCATGGCTCGTTTGCTAGCTTCTGTCTCCCTAAGCAGATCACGCATTTCTTCTTCCACTAAAGCCACCTGAAATGTAAGGAACAAATCTGAGCTAATGACAATGCTACTTTTACATATTATTTTGTTATTTTTTCATTACATGACTGAAACATTAGATTTTACCTTAAAAAGAAAACGGCTAAACAAAAACCAAACAAAAAACAATTATTAAGCTTGAGGTGGTGGGATCTAGCCAACGTTAAGCCACAATAAAAATATTGATGAATGACTATTGCTAAAAAATCCAAAGCTGACTTCGAGAAGAGATGGGCGCCGCCAGGTCTACCAAGCCCCAAGAAAGTTCTAATGGAAACAGAACCCCCTAAAACCACGCAATCATGGTGAAAACAAATGTACTGAAGTAACATGGTGAAAACAAATGTACTGAAGTAACTTGGTGAAAACAAATGTACTGAAGTAACATGGTGAAAACAAATGTACTGAAGTAACATGGTGAAAACAAATGTACTGAAGTAACATGGTGAAAACAAATGTACTGAAGTAACATGGTGAAAACAAATGTACTGAAGTAACATGGTGAAAACAAATGTACTGAAGTAACATGGTGAAAACAAATGTACTGAAGTAACATGGTGAAAACAAATGTACTGAAGTAACATGGTGAAAACAAATGTACTGAAGTAACATGGTGAAAACAAATGTACTGAAGTAACATGGTGAAAACAAATGTACTGAAGTAACATGGTGAAAACAAATGTACTGAAGTAACATGGTGAAAACAAATGTACTGAAGTAACATGGTGAAAACAAATGTACTGAAGTAACATGGTGAAAACAAATGTACTGAAGTAACATGGTGAAAACAAATGTACTGAAGTAACATGGTGAAAACAAATGTACTGAAGTAACATGGTGAAAACAAATGTACTGAAGTAACATGGTGAAAACAAATGTACTGAAGTAACATGGTGAAAACAAATGTACTGAAGTAACATGGTGAAAACAAATGTACTGAAGTAACATGGTGAAAACAAATGTACTGAAGTAACATGGTGAAAACAAATGTACTGAAGTAACATGGTGAAAACAAATGTACTGAAGTAACATGGTGAAAACAAATGTACTGAAGTAACATGGTGAAAACAAATGTACTGAAGTAACGTGGTGAAAACAAATGTACTGAAGTAACGTGGTGAAAACAAATGTACTGAAGTAATGTGGTGAAAACAAATGTACTGAAGTAACGTGGTGAAAACAAATGTACTGAAGTAACGTGGTGAAAACAAATGTACTGAAGTAACGTGGTGAAAACAAATGTACTGAAGTAACGTGGTGAAAACAAATGTACTGAAGTAACGTGGTGAAAACAAATGAACTGAAGTAACGTGGTGAAAACAAATGTACTGAAGTAACATGGTGAAAACAAATGTACTGAAGTAACATGGTGAAAACAAATGTACTGAAGTAACATGGTGAAAACAAATGTACTGAAGTAACATGGTGAAAACAAATGTACTGAAGTAACATGGTGAAAACAAATGTACTGAAGTAACATGGTGAAAACAAATGTACTGAAGTAACATGGTGAAAACAAATGTACTGAAGTAACATGGTGAAAACAAATGTACTGAAGTAACATGGTGAAAACAAATGTACTGAAGTAACATGGTGAAAACAAATGTACTGAAGTAATTCTTTCGACTAGAGAAAGTGAAGTATATAAAACATAATATAATAAATTAAGAGCTTGACAAAAAATTGATAGATAAACAATTAAAACAGACTCAGCCAACTCACATGCCAGGAAGGACAAGTAACTGAACCGAGTAAAGTAGAGACATCAGCTTTTTTGTTACTGTTTAAGTTTAAGACTGACTGTACCATTAAAAAACTCAAACCGCATTGCAGAATAAGTAACAAATAATTTATGTGAATTCACCAGCTCTTTCTAATGAAAACACAATTAGATGGTAATCATTTTATGACGTTAGACTCAGAAGTTACTTTTTTAGGGAAGCAAAGAGATTTTCAAATCTGTTTTGAGTATAGTAAAAAAGAAAATTGCATCAGATAAACTTCTCTGTGTCTGCACTATAAATTTAATAAACAATGTGAAAACTAATTTTTGCAACATGAAAATTTGCTAAATTATTATGTCACCCCCAAAAAATAAAGTTTCTTTTTTTGAAATCACTACTTGCAATCACTACTTGCATACGTTTTCAACTGGACCAATCTTAAAAGATAATTTAAATCATTCGGGTTATGTGGAAGATCCTGTACACTTGACATCAAATTCAATCATTTTAGGACATGTGGAAAGTTCCTATAAAAATTAAATTTTTGCTTAAATAAAAAGGAAACAACGTAACCTCATTGAGTAATAGATATAATGTCATGAATAAATATTTGGATAGTTAAAAGTTTTTGAAGGACATGTGTGGCTAGTGGGTATTTAAAGGATTACATCAGCCCTTAAGAAAATAAATACCTTTTGATTAGCCAAATCTATCTCCTTTTGCTTCTCCAGTTCAAGTCGGGTTATCTGCTCCTGGTACGCTGCCTCTTTCAGCTCAAGTTGTTGTCTGAAGGCATTGTCAGCAGATTTCAGTTGTTCTATGGCTTGTCTTTATGTAACAAAGTAAGGGTCAATGCTATTGATAACTCTATAGATATTTTTAAAATGTTCATATCTACTCCTAGAAGATGCAGTTATTATTATCAAAGTGTTGCTGGGATAATATCAGATTATTGGTTGGATGTCATCAGATTATTGGTTGCATGTCATCAGATTATTGGTTGCATGTCATCAAATTATTGGTGGATGTCATCAAATTATTGGTTGGAATTTGTTATCAAACTTAACAAGACCGATAGTTCTACAGTAAAATTAGCCTTGACCTAGAATATACAGGGCGACACAAAAAATGGGAACTTTTTAACTATCCAATAAAACCAAGTGTTATTAAAAAAACAGTTTATTTATAGTGAATGAAACCTTAAAATATGCCATTTAAGAAACATAAATTGAATTAATCATTTAAACAAAAATTATGTCCTTCAGATGCACAAAAATGATGTCCTTTTGATGCCAACCTCCTGTAGCAATGCCACCACTACGTATTAAAAAAATTTCTGATTTTTTCTGTCACCCTGTATTTCCTCGATGTGCCCAAGAGCACGACAGCTTGATGTCTAGAAATTTTAGAGAACTCTAGGCATACTTTAGTAAGGGTACATAACTCACTTTGCCTGTTCAAGTGCAGAGTCTCGGTCTTTCACCAGCTGAGCCTCTTTCTGAGTCCACGCTTCTTTCATACGGGTGACCTGCTGCTCCAGGTGACCAATCAGCTCAGACTTCTCCTTCCAGCGAGCACTCACTGAACTGATCAAGGGTGAGAAACAATGAGAGTTCTGTGCCTTTGATAGCCACCTATCTTATAACAACTTGGTTAAACCCACAAGTTCTTAACACAGGGTTAGCAATAAAAACTACTAAAATCACTTGCAATTCTGATTGTATCTATAGTGACCTAACACAGTGCTTCTCAAAGTGGTGGTCCGCGGACTGGTTCCAGTCCGTGGGCCATACAATGCCGCTCCGCAGAAGTTACCAAGAAAGGACATTTCGATACCACGTCAGTACAGGGAAAATGGTTCACCGGTCCCTGGTGCAATGGAAAAATTCCTGCCGGTGCGCCACACTAAAAAGTTTGAGAAGCACTGACCTAACACACTCCAACATCTAAATAAGTAAGTAATAACAAAGCCCACAAGACTAATGATATGATCTAACACAGTCCATCATCTAAATATGTAATTTATAATATAACCTTCAATAATAATATGACCTAACATACTCCAGCATCTAATTAAATTAGTTATAAAATAACCTCTAATAAGAATGATATGACCTAACACACTCCATCTTAATAAGTAAGTTATAATATAACCTCCAATAATGATATGAATAGCAAGGCTATCTTATGTATAAAAAAAAATCAGTTACTTCATTACTCTGTGAAAAATATATTTATTTAAGCTAGGGATGTACCGGAATCAAATTTTTGAAATCCGGCCGGAGCAGGATTTATGAAGTGAAATTCTGCCAGAGCCGGGGATTAGTAAAAATAGCCGGGTTCCGAAATCCAGTACACCTCTAGTTTAGACTTTTAAAAAAAGGAGAAACTCATTTTAGAAATTTTTTAAAGCGTTCTGAAAAGAAATATTGTGTGAAATTAGAGGCGAGCAACAAAGGATTTGAATTATAGCCAACAAAAGTTAATTTATTAAGTCTTTGTTTTATTAACTTTTGATATTACCCTACTTCCAGCATTTGCATGTAATGCATTTAAAGAAATAATCTTTAATCTCTACCCTTTAGTTAATTTTAACTTGTCTGTGATAGAAATTTAGATTTAAAAAAAAATTAGCTGCTCATAAGTATTAAAATTGAAACTGTATGTTTTCCAGAAAAAGCGGCAGTAATTATTTTTAAAATATCACATTCACATATTTTATAAAACTTGTATTTGAAAATAGGGTCCTACAACAGCAACAATAATTGCATGTCTTATAATTTTTTATTATGTTTTACTAGTCTTATATTAACTTGCTTTGTAAGTTTAATCGGAACCGTCCCACTATTTGTTTATAATTTTTTCACGTGCCCAGTTCACACCCCTTACCTCCCTGCGTCCAGTTTTAAAACCAGGGGAGATAATTGTGTTTCAGTCTGTAAATGTCGCGTTTAAACATAATCACTACTTTTAGTTATGTCTCATATATAAGGGATTTATAGTCAAAAGTTAAGCTGGCTTTGCACTTGCTGTAAAATGCGTAGACTAAAAAGTAGAAAATTAGTGCATTTTTAATATGACTAGTTTTTAAAAAGTGTTTTTAATGTTGATTTATACTAGTCTTATATTAACTTTCTTTGCAAGTTTAATTGGAACCGTCCCACTTTTAATTGGAACCGTCCCACTATTTGTTTATAATTTTTTCACGTGCCCAGTTCACACGTTGACGCCGACCGTCACTGTTCACACCCCCTACCGTCTCTGCGCCCAGTTTTAAAACCAGGGGAGATAATTCTGTTTCAGTCCTTAAATGTCACGTTTAAACATAATCACTACTTTTAGTTATGTCTCATATATAAGGGATTTATAGTCAAGCTGACTTTGCACTTATTGCAAAATGCGTAGACTAAAAAGTAGAAAATTAGTGCATTTTTAATATATGACTAGTTTTTAAAAAGTGTTTTTAATCTTGATTATTCACATACAGTTTACTGATTCTATGTCCTTCCCATTGTCTCCCCTGTTTCTATTTTTTTTCATGGTCTCCCCTGTCCTTCGGATGTCCGCTCTTCTTTTCCCCAACAATTTTTTAAACCTGACCCACCTGTAAGTGTCCTTGACCTCCTGTAGCTCGTGCTGTAAACTGACCACTTGTTGCTTCAGTTCATCCTTCCTGGCGCTTGTTCTGTCCAGCAAGTCCTGAAACACAAATAGTTTAAAATCTGGCCACATTCATTCTTATTGACGGCGAAAGCCACAGTCTCATAGTACAAAACGATTCTGTCCCTTAGTTCAATCAATGAAATGACATATAGATCTCAACACGTAATTACAAAAGTCTTTGTACGCTGGCTTGATTGCAATTAATTACCGGTTTAAAAAAAATAAATACATTTGAATCTAAATAAAAAGCAACCATAACACTCCTTGACAGAAACCGAGAGTGGAAAAATAAGAAAAACCCGTAAAAAACCAAGTTTTTGACTATAAATCCTTTATGTACGAGAAGTAATTAAAAGAATGTTCATTATAATACGCAGCGCCAGACCATCCAGAAATACAAAATTGCAGTTGTGTCGTAAAACATGTTTAATATAATGCGCACCGATCAGGAATATGTTTATAAAAAGAGCTGTCAATAAAATAGGCACCTTATTGCGCGACAGAAAGGTTGTTCAATATAATACGCACCGCGACGCTCTATTCAAAAAATAGCATGATACATAGGAATAAATAAAATAATCTAAAAAATCAATAATTTAATGACGGTACATGCGATCGATCTGAAATTTTGATACATTGTTTTTATCATCGGTACGAAACTGCCTGCAAAATTTCAGCTCGCTTTCTTGCGAGCAAGTGGGTTAAAAATCGATCAAAAGTTTTGGCGACAAGGTCGGTCGGCCGCAGACACCACGAGTTAATATAAAGGATTTAATAAAGTTCTATGTTTCCAAATTTGTTTCGGGTGACCGAGTTTTGAAAGAATATTTCTATGTTCAGTAAGCCACAAACTATTTTAATGTGCGGTGCATGCGCGTGTCAATCTTATTTAAAAACGTCAAGTATTATTGTAATTTTGAATATATATGTATGCGCTAGTGTGACAGAGCAAAGATATTTTGCGCAATTCAACTTAAAAATTCACGCGCCCTCCCTGTCAAAAAAAAAGGTGGGAGGGCGAAGCGACCACCTTCCACTACACCATTGGCTAGGATTTAAAAAAAGAAACTGTATTGGCTTATATCTGTTAAAGTGTCATTTTTCTCTTCCGTGAATATTCTTTGTTTGAAAGTAATTAAAAAAAACAAACAAACAAAACCAACCTTTAAATTAATTATTAAATTTAAATGACGTTTTGTGCAATAACCTTTTCTTAACAGTCGTCCACACACTTTTTCAATTGTTAAAAAAAAATTGGCCTCCCCCACTTTAGTGTGAGAAGATACGGTTTTCTTTTACACGGAAACGATTTTTGGGCTACCAAGGGAACCCTCAGAGCTACTCATAGAAATATCTTCTTGGCTACCAAGGGAACCCTCAGAGCTACTCATAGAAATATCTTCTTGGCTACCAAGCGATCCATCAGAGCTACTCATAGAAATATCTTCTTGGCTACCAAGCGATCACTCAGAGCTACTCATAGAAATATCTTCTTGGCTACCAAGCGATCACTCAGAGCTACTCATAGAAATATCTTCTTGGCTACCGAGCGATCATTCAGAGCTACTCATAGAAATATCTTCTTGGCTACCAAGCGATCCATCAGAGCTACTCATAGAAATATCTTCTTGGCTACCAAGCGATCACTCAGAGCTACTCATAGAAATATCTTCTTGGCTACCAAGCGATCACTCAGAGCTACTCATAGAAATATCTTCTTGGCTACCGAGCGATCATTCAGAGCTACTCATAGAAATATCTTCTTGGCTACCGAGCGATCCATCAGAGCTACTCATAGAAATATCTTCTTGGCTACCAAGCGATCACTCAGAGCTACTCATAGAAATATCTTCTTGGCTACCAAGCGATCACTCAGAGCTACTCATAGAAATATCTTCTTGGCTACCGAGCGATCATTCAGAGCTACTCATAGAAATATCTTCTTGGCTACCAAGCGAGCCCTCAGAGCTACTCATAGAAATATCTTCTTGGCCACCAAGCGAGCCCTCAGAGCTACTCATAGAAATATCTTCTTGGCTACCAAGCGATCCATCAGAGCTACTCATAGAAATATCTTCTTGGCTACCAAGCGATCACTCAGAGCTACTCATAGAAATATCTTCTTGGCTACCAAGCGATCACTCAGAGCTACTCATAGAAATATCTTCTTGGCTACCGAGCGATCATTCAGAGCTACTCATAGAAATATCTTCTTGGCTACCAAGCGATCACTCAGAGCTACTCATAGAAATATCTTCTTGGCTACCAAGCGATCACTCAGAGCTACTCATAGAAATATCTTCTTGGCTACCGAGCGATCATTCAGAGCTACTCATAGAAATATCTTCTTGGCTACCAAGCGAGCCCTCAGAGCTACTCATAGAAATATCTTCTTGGCCACCAAGCGAGCCCTCAGAGCTACTCATAGAAATATCTTCTTGGCTACCAAGCGATCCATCAGAGCTACTCATAGAAATATCTTCTTGGCTACCAAGCGATCACTCAGAGCTACTCATAGAAATATCTTCTTGGCTACCAAGCGATCACTCAGAGCTACTCATAGAAATATCTTCTTGGCTACCGAGCGATCATTCAGAGCTACTCATAGAAATATCTTCTTGGCTACCAAGCGATCCATCAGAGCTACTCATAGAAATATCTTCTTGGCTACCGAGCGATCATTCAGAGCTACTCATAGAAATATCTTCTTGGCTACCGAGCGATCATTCAGAGCTACTCATAGAAATATCTTCTTGGCTACCGAGCGATCATTCAGAGCTACTCATAGAAATATCTTCTTGGCTACCAAGCGAGCCCTCAGAGCTACTCATAGAATCCATTTAAACTTGGTCGTTGTATCGATCCCGCCCAGTGACGTATCGGCCCATTAGGCTGTCTAGCTAGTATATTATGGTATGTTGCACACGGCTGACGGGCGGGCTTCGTGGAATAGTAATCGCTTCATTAGGATCGTCCGCAGATCTCTGAGAGGATCAAATCACTGCATCCCAACAAGTAGCGAGGAGACAAACATTTTAGAAGGGGAACCATGGTTGTGAGGGAATGTAGTCAAAGGGGAACAATGGTTGTGAGGGAATGTAGTCAAAGGGGAACAATGGTTGTGAGGGAATGTAGTCAAAGGGGAACAATGGTTGTGAGGGAATGTAGTCAAAGGGGCACAATGGTTGTGAGGGAATGTAGTCAAAGGGGAACAATGGTTGTGAGGGAATGTAGTCAAAGGGGAACAATGGTTGTGAGGGAATGTTGTCAAAGGGGAACAATGGTTGTGAGGGCATGTAGTCAAAGGGGAACCATGGCTGTGAGGGAATGTAGTCAAAGGGGAACAATGGTTGTGAGGGAATGTAGTCAAAGGGGAACAATGGTTGTGAGGGAATGTAGTCAAAGGGGAACAATGGTTGTGAGGGAATGTAGTCAAAGGGGAACAATGGTTGTGAGGGAATGTAGTCAAAGGGGAACAATGGTTGTGAGGGAATGTAGTCAAAGGGGAACAATGGTTGTGAGGGAATGTAGTCAAAGGGGAACAATGGTTGTGAGGGAATGTAGTCAAAGGGGAACCATGGCTGTGAGGGAATGTAGTCAAAGGGGAACAATGGCTGTGAGGGAATGTAGTCAAAGGGGAACAATGGCTGTGAGGGAATGTAGTCAAAGGGGAACAATGGTTGTGAGGGAATGTAGTCAAAGGGGAACCATGGCTATGAGGGAATGTAGTCAAAGGGGAACCATGGCTGTGAGGGAATGTAGTCAAAGGGGAACCATGGTTGTGAGGGAATGTAGTCAAAGGGGAACCATGGTTGTTAGGGAATGTAGTCAAAGGGGAACAATGGTTGTGAGGGAATGTAGTCAAAGGGGAACCATGGTTGTGAGGGAATCTAGTCAAAGGGGAACAATGGTTGTGAGGGAATGTAGTCAAAGGGGAACCATGGTTGTGAGGGAATGTAGTCAAAGGGGAACAATGGTTGTGAGGGAATGTAGTCAAAGGGGAACCATGGTTGTGAGGGAATGTAGTCAAAGGGGAACCATGGTTGTGAGGGAATGTAGTCAAAGGGGAACCATGGTTGTGAGGGAATGTAGTCAAAGGGGAACAATGGTTGTGAGGGAATGTAGTCAAAGGGGAACAATGGTTGTGAGGGAATGTAGTCAAAGGGGAACAATGGTTGTGAGGGAATGTAGTCAAAGGGGAACAATGGTTGTGAGGGATTGTAGTCAAAGGGGAACAATGGTTGTGAGGGATTGTAGTCAAAGGGGAACAATGGTTGTGAGTGAATGTAGTCAAAGGGGAACCATGGCTGTGAGGGAATGTAGTCAAAGGGGAACAATGGTTGTGAGGGAATGTAGTCAAAGGGGAACCATGGTTGTGAGGGAATGTAGTCAAAGGGGAACAATGGTTGTGAGGGAATGTAGTCAAAGGGGAACCATGGTTGTGAGGGAATGTAGTCAAAGGGGAACTATGGTTGTGAGGCAATGTAGTCAAAGGGGAACCATGGTTGTGAGGGAATGTATTCAAAGGGGAACAATGGTTGTGAGGGAATGTAGTCAAAGGGGAACAATGGTTGTGAGGGAATGTAGTCAAAGGGGCACAATGGTTGTGAGGGAATGTAGTCAAAGGGGAACCATGGTTGTGAGGGAATGTAGTCAAAGGGGAACCATGGTTGTGAGGGAATGTAGTCAAAGGGGAACAATGGTTGTGAGGGAATGTAGTCAAAGGGGAACAATGGTTGTGAGGGAATGTAGTCAAAGGGGAACCATGGTTGCTAGGGAATGTAGTCAAAGGGGAACAATGGTTGTGAGGGAATGTAGTCAAAGGGGAACAATGGTTGTGAGGGAATGTAGTCAAAGGGGAACAATGGTTGTGAGGGAATGTAGTCAAAGGGGAACAATGGTTGTGAGGGAATGTAGTCAAAGGGGAACCATGGTTGTGAGGGAATGTAGTCAAAGGGGAACAATGGTTGTGAGGGAATGTAGTCAAAGGGGAACCATGGTTGTGAGGGAATGTAGTCAAAGGGGAACAATGGTTGTGAGGGAATGTAGTCAAAGGGGAACCATGGTTGTGAGGGAATGTAGTCAAAGGGGAACCATGGTTGTGAGGGAATGTAGTCAAAGGGGAACAATGGTTGTGAGGGAATGTAGTCAAAGGGGAACCATGGTTGTGAGGGAATGTAGTGAAAGGGGAACCATGGTTGTGAGGGAATGTAGTCAAAGTGGAAAAATGGTTGTGAGGGAATGTAGTCAAAGGGGAACAATGGTTGTGAGGGAATGTAGTCAAAGGGGAACAATGGTTGTGAGGGAATGTAGTCAAAGGGGAACAATGGTTGTGAGGGAATGTAGTCAAAGGGGAACAATGGTTGTGAGGGAATGTAGTCAAAGGGGAACAATGGTTGTGAGGGAATTTAGTCAAAGGGGAACAATGGTTGTGAGGGAATGTAGTCAAAGGGGAACAATAGTTGTGAGGGAATATAGGGTAACCATGGCTGTTGGGGGGGGGTAGTTTTAGGGTGGGTAACCATGGCTGTGAGGGTATATAGTAGGGTAACCATGGCTGTGAGGGTATATAGTAGGGTAACCATGGCTGTGAGGGTATATAGTAGGGTAACCATGGATGTTTGATAGCCTGGACAGACAAACCTTGTGGAAACTTCTCCGACACTATGGAGTACCAGGGAAACTAGTGAGGATCATTCAGAGCTCTTATGAAGAAATGACATGCAGGGTGGTCCACGAAGGTAGACTCACAGACTCCTTTACAGTCGAAACAGGAGTCAGACAAGGATGCCTCTTGTCCCCTTTACTATTCATCCTTGCCATTGACTGGATAATGGAAAAATCCACAGACAAAAAGAGGAATGGGATACAGTGGACACTCTGGGAACAATTGAATGATTTAGACTTCGCGGACGACATTGCACTTCTGTCCCACAACCAGCAACAAATGCAGGAAAAGACAAAAGACGTAGCCACCTTTTCGGCACAGCTTGGCCTCAACATAAATAAAAGTAAAACAAAAATCATGAAGATAAACCCATCCAACCATGAGCATGTCCAACTGGCAGGAAAGGCACTGGAAGAAGTGGAGTCCTTCACATACCTAGGCAGCACCATAGACATAAATGGCGGATCCGATGCAGATGTAAGGGCTAGGATTGGAAAAGCTAGATCAGCATTTGTATTATTAAAGAAAATATGGGAGTCGAAGGAGCTGAAACTGCAGACCAAAGTCAAAATCTTTAATACAAATGTCAAAACAGTCCTCCTATATGGTGCAGAAACTTGGAAAACAACAGCGAGCCTTACGCAGAAAGTGCAGACATTCATAAACACATGCCTTCGAAAGATCCTGAAAATCAAATGGCCAAATACTATAAATAACAAAGAGTTACTAGAAAGGACACACCAGGTGCCTATTGATGAAGACATCATAAAAAAGAGGTGGAGATGGATAGGACATACGCTCCGAAAAACCCCAGGTAGCACCACCAGACAATGCCTAACATGGAACCCACAGGGAAAGAGAAAGAGAGGAAGGCCAAAAAATACATGGAGACGCGAGCTAGAGGCTGACATGCAAAATATGGGATACACCTGGAAGCAATTGGAGAGGAAAGCACAGGACCGTGAGGAGTGGAAAGTTCTTGTAGACGGACTATGCCCCAGACGGGGTAGAAAGGCATAAGTAAGTAAGTAAAGTAACCATGGATGTGAGGGTATATAGTAGGGTAACCATGGCTGTGAGGGTATACAGTAGGGTAACCATGGCTGTGAGGGTATATAGTAGGGTAACCATGGCTGTGAGGGTATATAGTAGGGTAACCATGGCTGTGAGGGTATATAGTAGGGTAACCATGGCTGTGAGGGTATATAGTAAGGTAACCATGGCTGTGAGGGTATATTGTTATTAAGAAACCATAGCTGTGAGGTAATATAGTAGGGAAATTACATCCCGGAGGGGAACCAAATTAAGTGGTAAGGCTACATAGTAAAAGAAAGGGGAACCAAATCAGGTTCAAAAAAAGTTACATAGATATAGACAGAGGAACCAAATTAGGTTCAGAAGTTACATAGATATAGACAGAGGAACCAAATTAGGTTCAGAAGTTACATAGATATAGACAGAGGAACCAAATCCGGTTCAGAAGTTACATAGATATAGACAGAGGAACCAAATTAGGTTCAGAAGTTACATAGATATAGACAGAGGAACCAAATTAGGTTCAGAAGTTACATAGATATAGACAGAGGAACCAAATTAGGTTCAGAAGTTACATAGATATAGACAGAGGAACCAAATTAGGGATAATAAACGTATTCCATTCGGGGACATTGCTGTTTTTTTAGGCCAAGGACAAAAATAATTACTTTCCCAACAAACATAATTCCTACATAGTGATGCGATGTTTGTTTCAGAAAATAATAACAAAACATGAAGAAAACTCATTAAAAATCCAATCATTCCCATGAAACTAATATCCTATAAAATCCCATCATTCCCATGAAACTAATATCCTATAAAATCCCATCATTCCCATAAAACTAATATCCTATAAAATCCCATCATTCCCATAAAACTAATATCCTATAAAATCCCATCATTCCCATGAAACTATTATCCTATAAAATCCCATCATTCCCATGAAACTAATATCCTATAAAATCCCATCATTCCCATGAAACTAATATCCTATAAAATCCCATCATTCCCATGAAACTAATATCCTATAAAATCCCATCATTCCCATGAAACTAATAACCTATAAAATCCCATCATTCCCATGAAACTAATATCCTATAAAATCCCATCATTCCCATGAAACTAATATCCTATAAAATCCCATCATTCCCATGAAACTAATATCCTATAAAATCCCATCATTCCCATGAAACTAATATCCTATAAAATCCCATCATTCCCATGAAACTAATATCCTATAAAATCCCATAATTCCCATGAAACTAATATCCTATAAAATCCCATCATTCCCATGAAACTAATATCCTATAAAATCCCATCATTCCCATGAAACTAATATCCTATAAAATCCCATCATTCCCATGAAACTAATATCCTATAAAATCCCATCATTCCCATGAAACTAATATCCTATAAAATCCCATCATTCCCATGAAACTAATATCCTATAAAATCCCATCATTCCCATGAAACTAATATCCTATAAAATCCCATCATTCCCATGAAACTAATATCCTATAAAATCCCATCATTCCCATGAAACTAATATCCTATAAAATCCCATCATTCCCATGAAACTAATATCCTATAAAATCCCATCATTCCCATGAAACTAATATCCTATAAAATCCCATCATTCCCATGAAACTAATATCCTATAAAATCCCATCATTCCCATGAAACTAATATCCTATAAAATCCCATCATTCCCATGAAACTAATATCCTATAAAATCCCATCATTCCCATGAAACTAATATCCTATAAAATCCCATCATTCCCATGAAACTAATATCCTATAAAATCCCATCATTCCCATGAAACTAATATCCTATAAAATCCCATCATTCCCATGAAACTAATATCCTATAAAATCCCATCATTCCCATGAAACTAATATCCTATAAAATCCCATCATTCCCATGAAACTAATATCCTATAAAATCCCATCATTCCCATGAAACTAATATCCTATAAAATCCCATCATTCCCATGAAACTAATATCCTATAAAATCCCATCATTCCCATGAAACTAATATCCTATAAAATCCCATCATTCCCATGAAACTAATATCCTATAAAATCCCATCATTCCCATGAAACTAATATCCTATAAAATCCCATCATTCCCATGAAACTAATATCCTATAAAATCCCATCATTCCCATGAAACTAATATCCTATAAAATCCCATCATTCCCATGAAACTAATATCCTATAAAATCCCATCATTCCCATGAAACTAATATCCTATAAAATCCCATCATTCCCATGAAACTAATATCCTATAAAATCCCATCATTCCCATGAAACTAATATCCTATAAAATCCCATCATTCCCATGAAACTAATATCCTATAAAATCCCATCATTCCCATGAAACTAATATCCTATAAAATCCCATCATTCCCATGAAACTAATATCCTATAAAATCCCATCATTCCCATGAAACTAATATCCTATAAAATCCCATCATTCCCATGAAACTAATATCCTATAAAATCCCATCATTCCCATGAAACTAATATCCTATAAAATCCCATCATTCCCATGAAACTAATATCCTATAAAATCCCATCATTCCCATGAAACTAATATCCTATAAAATCCCATCATTCCCATGAAACTAATATCCTATAAAATCCCATCATTCCCATGAAACTAATATCCTATAAAATCCCATCATTCCCATGAAACTAATATCCTATAAAATCCCATCATTCCCATGAAACTAATATCCTATAAAATCCCATCATTCCCATGAAACTAATATCCTATAAAATCCCATCATTCCCATGAAACTAATATCCTATAAAATCCCATCATTCCCATGAAACTAATATCCTATAAAATCCCATCATTCCCATGAAACTAATATCCTATAAAATCCCATCATTCCCATGAAACTAATATCCTATAAAATCCCATCATTCCCATGAAACTAATATCCTATAAAATCCCATCATTCCCATGAAACTAATATCCTATAAAATCCCATCATTCCCATGAAACTAATATCCTATAAAATCCCATCATTCCCATGAAACTAATATCCTATAAAATCCCATCATTCCCATGAAACTAATATCCTATAAAATCCCATCATTCCCATGAAACTAATATCCTATAAAATCCCATCATTCCCATGAAACTAATATCCTATAAAATCCCATCATTCCCATGAAACTAATATCCTATAAAATCCCATCATTCCCATGAAACTAATATCCTATAAAATCCCATCATTCCCATGAAACTAATATCCTATAAAATCACATCATTCCCATGAAACTAATATCCTAAAATGTCCAAATGTTGTGAGATGTCAAAGTTTACATGAAGTGCTCCAGTTTCCCCACAAAAGATATCCACAATTATATATTATCCAAAATTATATATCATCCAAAATTATATATCATCCAAAATTATATATCATCCAAAATTATATATTATCCAAAATTATATATTATCCAAAATTATATATTATCCAAAATTATATATTATCCAAAATTATATATTATCCAAAATTATATATTATCCAAAATTATATATTATCCAAAATTATATATTATCCAAAATTATATATTATCCAAAATTATATATTATCCAAAATTATATATTATCCAAAATTATATATTATCCAAAATTATATATTATCCAAAATTATATATTATCCAAAATTATATATTATCCAAAATTATATATTATCCAAAATTATATATTATCCAAAATTATATATTATCCAAAATTATATATTATCCAAAATTATATATTATCCAAAATGTTTAAAACGTCCATACAATTTGAAAGGTCAGACTGGGGAGAAAGTCCATTCAGACGGATACAGGTAGTCCACCCACCTGAGCTATTTAGCACATGTTGTCCACCCTTGTGTTTGCGTGTTAGTACGTACACCCCCCCCCCGCCAAAGTCTGTTCTCAAAATGACATTTTCTGTTTTTTTTTGGCTGTTGTATCTCTTTAATGAGTTCTATCTCAAGACGCCGCGAAGACATTCTCCTAATATGATGACAGCGGAGAGATCTATCGATCAAAGACTTCATTACATTAGTTGGACTGTGGCGGGAGCGGGAGCTGAGAATGTAACAACATATAACAACTTGGCTTTGTCTCTAGGAACTCATCGGCTCAGTGGTTGGACCATCTCGCCTCAGTGATTGGCTGGCCTTTGTTTCGCTCTGTTCACTGATTGGACGGACACGTTTTTCATATTTAATTAAAAAAAAACCAAACAATAATAAAAGTAAAAAAATGCGATTCCAGATCTTGGCCAGGTGTGAGATTCTTCTCACCCCACCCCCTCCGCTTGTGTGTTATATTTATTTAATTAATGGGTGATAGAGGGGAGAAATGGAGAAAATGATACAGCCAGAGAGGAAAATATATTTATATAGAGGGAGAGAGAATGAATGAATGAATGAATGAATGAGTGAGTGAGTGAGTGAGAGTGAGTGAGTGAGTGAGTGAGTGAGAGAGAGAGAGAGAGAGAGAGAGAGAGAGATATAGAGAGGAGGACTAGAGATACAGATGACTCAAGTGGACAGTTTAGTTTTGACGTCAGAATACAACGGATTAAATTTTCAGCAAGACCAGCCCGCTTGCCAAGACAAGCCCACCAACTGACCAGCCCCCCCCCCTCAAGTTGCGACTGAAACAAGTAATGGTTAAACAGATACAGGTGATACAGTGATACACTCACACGTGCCGGCACAGATAGAAACAAAACTTGATGGTAACCATGGTAACTGTGAAGCTCTCAACCATCCCCTCCCCCTCCCAATTCATTCAGGAACACTCAGAATGAGTTTATATTTAGACCTCAAGGTCCAACTATTGGGTGCTGAACGGTGACGTAATCTCCTCACGTTTCTGGACACGAGTCCAAACAAAACAACAACGTGTTATCTACTTTCGTTTTCATCCCTGCGTGACGCCGGTCACCCTTTTCAACTCATGATATTTGCAAAATTTATTATCAAAACTCTTAGATCTAGATTTAATAAGAATATTTAAAAAATCTTTTTTTTAAAAAGGACACGCTTTTAACATAATCACTACTTTTAGTTATGTCTCATATATAAGGGATTTATAGTCAAAAACTTTGTTTTTGCAGCTATTTTTTAAAACTTATGATAAAAACTCTTTAAAATTCACGTCTGAAGCCCACACATCTTTTTTAAATCCCTTATATTAACTTCGCGGCCGTCTCTGTCTGTCTCTCTCTCATCATCTCTCTCATGGGCTCGGCGGGCGGAAAAACAAAAGTCGAAAATGACCCACTTCCCGTCATCCGATCGAACTGAAATTTGGCACACGGACCCGTCTAACCTAACAATGCATCGTATCAAAATTTCAGATCGTAATTAAATTAATGCATTTTTAGTTTATCCTTATATGAGGTATGTACTTCAAATTCATGGTTTGTTATTGTTTTTTTGCCACGTGAAAGTTTGAGCTGACGCATTGAGGCGACCCAACGAAGCGACGGGCGCTTTTGTTTACATTTTACGTGTCACTCTGAGCTCGGTCAAGCGAATCGGTGACCAGACTTTTCCCCTCTCCCCCCCACCCACCCCTCCCCCCCCACTAGGGTTATGATGCAAAGTTGAGTTAAGACAGATTCAGTCTGTAAATGTTTGAAAATAATCAATACAGTAATACTGTTAGTTATGTCTCATATATAAGGGATTTATAGTCAAAAACTTTGTTTTTACGGGTTTGTTTATAAATCCCTTATATTAACTTCGCGGCCGTCTCATCATCTCTCTCATCATCTCATGGGCTGGGCGGGCGGAAAAAGAAAAGTCGAAAATGACCCACTTCCAGTGATCCGATCGAGCTGAAATTTGGCACACGGACCCGACTCACCTAACAATGCATCGTATCAAAATTTCAGATCGATCGATCGTACCGTAATTAAATTAATGCATTTTTAGTTTATCCTTATATGAGGTATGTAATTCAAATTCACTGTTTGTTATTGTTTTTTTCCACGTGAAAAATTGAGTAGACGCGTTGAGGCGGCCCATCGAAGCACCGCGGCGCTTTTGTTTACATTTTACGTGTGACGTTGAGCTCGGTCAAGCGAATCGGTGACCAGACTTTTCCCCTCTCATCCTCCCCCTCCCCCGGGGTTATGAAGCAAACTTGAGTTAAGACAGATTCAGTCTGTAAATGTTTGAAAATAATCAATACTGTTAGTTATGTCTCATATATATGGGATTTAGAGTCAAAAACTTTGTTTTTACGGGTTTGTTTTATTAAATCCCTTATATTAACTTCGCGGCCGTCTCATCATCTCATGGGCTGGGCGGGCGGAAAAACAAAAGTCAAAAATGACCCACCTCCAGTGATCCGATCGAGCTGAAATTTGGCACACGGACCCATCTCACCTAACAATGCATCGTATTAAAATTTCAGATTGATCGATTGTACCGTAATTAAATTAATGCATTTTTAGTTTTTCCTTATATAACGAATGTAATTCAAATTCACGGTTTGTTATTGTTTTTTCCCCACGTGAGTTTGAGTTGACGCTTAGACGTCGACCGTCGTGCCGACACCCCCTCACGTCCCATATCCCGTTAAAAGACAGGGGATATCACTCGGTGTCAGTCTGTAAATATTTGTGGCGTTGGAAAATAATCAATACTTATAATTATGACTCAAATTTAAGGGATTTATTGTAAAAAAAACTTTGTTTTTACGGGTTTGTTTTATTAAATCCCTTATATTAACTTCGCGGCCGTCTCATCATCTCATCATCTCATGGGCTGGGCGGGCTTATTAAAGACAAGGGAAATCACTCGGTGTCAGTCTGTCAATGTTTGTAGCGTTTGTAAATAATCAATACTGTTAGGTATGTCTCATATATAAGGGATTTATAGTAAAAAACTTTGTTTTTACGGGTTTGTTTTTACCACTATTTTTTTTATACCAAACACCTCATAAGCGCCCGCCCAACGTTTTATACCACGGTGATATGTCCACGTGGTGAACTCATGGATGTCAACAAAGCAGACGGGTACCGATGCTTATATATAGACTATAGATAAACTAAAAATGCAATAATTTCAATACGGTACATTCGATCGATCTGAAATTTTGATACAATGCATTGTCATCCAAGATCTATCTGTGGTAAAATTTTTAGATCTCTAGGACCATCAGAAGTGGCATAATTTTACGTTTCAAGTTTTGAAGGAAGGATGGAAGGATGGATGGATGGGTACAACATACAAACATTGTGACTTAAATTAAAGCGTGTAATAATAAGTTAAATGTAAACAAATCTTTTTTTTAAAAGGACACGCTTTTATTTACATATAGAAATTGCACAAAATATGTATAATACAAAAAAAAACACATTTTCCCCTAACTGAAAATTGAACCTCGTACCCCCATGTCGGCAATCGATCACGCTTATATTTCGGACAGCAAGACTTGATGTTGATAGTACTTTTTAAAGTTATAATAATTGTATCCCTCTAGGGCGAATTGAGGCATGGTTCATTGACGAAAGTGATAATATTTTATATAGACAAAAACTAAAAGTGCAATAATTTCAATACGGTACCTTCGATCGATCTGAAATTTTGATACAATGCATTGTCATCCAAGATCTATCTGTGGTAAAATTTTTAGATCTCTAGGACCATCAGAAGTGGCATAATTTTACGTTTCAAGTTTTGAAGGAAGGATGGAAGGAAGGGTGGATGGATACAACATACAAATATTGTGACTTAAATAAAAGCGTGTAAAAAACAACAACATTATTACAGCAACATTAACAAACACAATTAAGATATAATATCACGTAACTCATGGACGCAAATACAAATAATAAAAACTGAAGTTGGTTGTGAAGTCAAAGTGATAGTTGTTGTTAGTAGCATCAAGCGTGATGAAACCCCTAAGAGACACAGGAAATAAAGGTATTTTTAACAAGAATAGGACACCAATGTATTACGATTCTGTAAAAGTAACAGACGACAGAAGGTTAAAAAAAAACACGTAATTAAACAACCCCGTAAAAACAAAGTTTTTGACTATAAATCCCTTATGAGAGAGAGAACTCAAAGTATTGATATGTTCAATATAATACGCAACACGCGACAAACATTTACAGACTGAAACCGACTGATCTCCCCTGGCTTTATAACCGTGGGAAGGGGGGGGGGTGTGGACATCGATGGGTGGCGTGAACTCAAGTGGCACGTGGAAGACGAACAATAACAAACTGTGAAATTAAATTACATATAATTACATATATAGTTATAAAGAGATAAACTAAAAATGCATTAATTTAATTCCGGTACCTTCGGTCGATCTGAAATTTTGATACGATGCATTGTTAGCTGACACGAGTCTACGTGCAAAATTTCAGCTCGACCGCATCACGGGAAGTGTGTCATTTTTAAATCCCTTATATTAACTTCACCGCCGTCTCTCTCTGTCTCTCTCTCATCATCTCATGGGCTCGGCGGGCGGAAAAACAGAAGTCTAAAATGACCCACTTCCAATGATCCGATCGAACTCAAATTTGGCACACGGACCCGTCTTACCTAACAATGCATCGTATCAAAATTTCAGATCGATCGAACGTACCGTAATTAAATTAATGCATTTTTAGTTTATCCTTATATGAAATATGTAATTTAAAATCACGATTTGTTATTGTTTTTTTGCCACGTGAAAGTTTGAGCATTGAGGCGACCCAACGAAACGACGGTGCGCTTTTGTTTACATTTTACGTGTCGCTCTGAGCTCGGTCAAGCGAATCGGTGACCAGACTTTTACCCTCTCCCCCTCCCACCCACCCCTCCCCCCTAGGGTTATGATGCAAAGTTGAGTTAAGACAGATTCAGTCTGTAAATGTTTGAAAATAATCAATACTGTTAGTTATGTCTCATATATAAGGGATTTATAGTCAAAAACTTTGTTTTTACGGGTTTGTTTTATTAAATCCCTTATATTAACTTCACGGCCGTCTCTCTCTGTCATCTCTCTCTCTCTCTGTCTTGGGCTCGGCGGGCGGAAAAACAGAAGTCAAAAATGACCCACTTCCCATGATCCGATCGAACTGAAATTTGGCACACGGACCCGTCTAACCTAACAATGCATCGTATCAAAATTTCAGATCGATCGAACGTACCGTAATTAAATTAATGCATTTTTAGTTTATCCTTATATGAGGTATGTAATTTAAATTCACGATTTGTTATTGTTTTTTTGCCACGTGAAAGTTTTGAGCTGAGCATTGAGGCGACCCAACGAAAGCGACGGTGCGCTTTTGTTTACATTTTACGTGTCACTCTGAGCTCGGTCAAGCGAATCGGTGACCAGACTTTTCCCCTCTCCCCCCCCACCCACCCCTCACCCCCCTCCCCCCCACTAGGGTTATGATGCAAAGTTGAGTTAAGACAGATTCAGTCTGTAAATGTTTGAAAATAATCAATACTGTTAGTTATGTCTCATATATAAGGGATTTATAGTCAAAAACTTTGTTTTTACGGGTTTGTTTTTTAAATCCCTTATATTAACTTCGCGGCCGTCTCTGTCTGTCTCTCATCATCTCTCATGGGCTCGGCGGGCGGAAAAACAGAAGTCAAAAATGACCCACTTCCCATGATCCGATCGAACTGAAATTTGGCACACGGACCCGTCTAACCTAACAATGCATCGTATCAAAATTTCAGATCGATCGAACGTACCGTAATTAAATTAATGCATTTTTAGTTTATCTATATAAACTATATGTAGAGGTCTCTATCGTTTACATTTTACGGGTCACTTGACTTCAGGCCAGCCACCGGTGTGAACACGTCTCGTGCTTAAACCAGGTAAAGCGGCGTGCTTTTGTTTACATTTGGCGTTTCACGGTGAACTTGGCCCAGCGATCGGTGACAAGACCTTTCCCCTCTCCCACCCCCACCCCACCCTTTTTGGGTTAAAAGCAAAGGGGAGTAAAGACAGATTCAGTCTGTAGATATTTGTAAATACTTTAAGTTCTGTCTCATATATAAGGGATTTATAGTCAAAAACTTTGTTTTTACGGGTTTGTTTTTTTACTTTTGTTTTTCCTCCCCCCGGGCCCGACGACGAACGACAGAGAGACAATATTTCGAAGTTATTATAAGGGATTTAAAAACAAAGTTTTTGACTATAAATCCCTTATATATGAAACATAACTAAAAGTATTGATTATGTTCAATATGACGCACATCGGGCGACAGCCCCCTGTGACTTCTCGAGTGTTGAGTGAAACTCTAGTGACCCGTGGAGGTCAACTATAGCAGACGCTGCACATGCTACATAGAGATAAATTAAGAATTAATTAATTTAATTACTGTATATTCGATCGATCTGAAATTGTTAGGTGACACGCGTCTATGTGCAAAATTTCAGCTCGATAGGATCACGGGAAATGGTTCATTTTTTCTTTTGTTTTTTCGCGGGTGCGACCACAAGACGGCGAAGTTAATATAAGGGATTTAACAACAAAAATGTTGGTCTATACCAGAGGTGGCCATACCTGTAATAACTATACCAGAGGTGGCCAGACCTGTAATAACTATACCAGAGGTGGCCAGACCTGTAATAACTATACCAGAGGTGGCCAGACCTGTAATAACTATACCAGAGGTGGCCAGACCTGTAATAACTATACCAGAGGTGGCCAGACATGTAATAACTATACCAGAGGTGGCCAGACCTGTAATAACTATACCAGAGGTGGCCAGACCTGTAATAACTATACCAGAGGTGGCCAGACCTGTAATAACTATACCAGAGGTGGCCAGACCTGTAATAACTATACCAGAGGTGGCCAGACCTGTAATAACTATACCAGAGGTGGCCAGACCTGTAATAACTATACCAGAGGTGGCCAGACCTGTAATAACTATACCAGAGGTGGCCAGACCTGTAATAACTATACCAGAGGTGGCCAGACCTGTAATAACTATACCAGAGGTGGCCAGACCTGTAATAACTATACCAGAGGTGGCCAGACCTGTAATAACTATACCAGAGGTGGCCAGACCTGTAATAACTATACCAGAGGTGGCCAGACCTGTAATAACTATACCAGAGGTGGCCAGACCTGTAATAACTATACCAGAGGTGGCCAGACCTGTAATAACTATACCAGAGGTGGCCAGACCTGTAATAACTATACCAGAGGTGGCCAGACCTGTAATAAACTATACCAGAGGTGGCCAGACCTGTAATAACTATACCAGAGGTGGCCAGACCTGTAATAACTATACCAGAGGTGGCCAGACCTGTAATAACTATACCAGAGGTGGCCAGACCAGACCTGTAATAACTATACCAGAGGTGGCCAGACCTGTCACAAATGCAGACTGTAATACTATCAGAGGTGGCCAGACCTGTAATAACTATACCAGAGGTGGCCAGACCTGTAATAACTATACCAGAGGTGGCCAGACCTGTAATAACTATACCAGAGGTGGCCAGACCTGTAATAACTATACCAGAGGTGGCCAGACCTGTAATAACTATACCAGAGGTGGCCAGACCTGTAATAACTATACCAGAGGTGGCCAGACCTGTAATAACTATACCAGAGGTGGCCAGACCTGTAATAACTATACCAGAGGTGGCCAGACCTGTAAT
>CALYLW010001694.1:119032-126779 GCA_944989445.1 Ampullaceana balthica | reverse complement strand
TACGATTAATTTAAAATTAATCGTTAACTTTTTAAAAATCAACGATTATTGCTCGTTAATTTCGATTAAAGCCAATAATTGACATTTATGGTGTCACAAGTAACATTTATTAAACGTGCTTGTCAAAATCGAAATAACACTGGAATGTCTTCTTTATATGACATCTTTTAACCAACAAAGCAAACAGACAAGTGTATTGACATTATTTGGTTCAAGTGATGAGTGGGTCTTATTCACAATATAGCCAGCCGAGCTGAACAATCGTTCCCATAGCTTTAGATTGTCTCAGCTGAAGTTTCTGATGCTGTAGTGGATGTTTGGTTTGCAGGTGATATGTAAGCGAAGTGTTAGAACCATGGTAGCAATGTTCCGTTCAAGCAGCGCCGCTTCGAAGATATTTGACCGACGCCGCGCAGGAGTTTAGAATCATTGCGCAGCAAATTATGTAAAATATTGCACAAAAAATGGACGTTGTGCAACTTTGCACACGAGTTATTTTTTTAAAAATAATTTTCCACACGGACCAATGAAACTTAGACTTAGAGGGAACATTGCATGGTAGGCAAACGATTTCTCTCAATTGAAACTATAATCTTTATCAACATTTTGAACATTCACATAAGTGAATAGTTTAAAACAAAATGTTCATGTAATCGTCCGGAAATTAGTTTATATTTATCTGTCGAAATATTTTACTTTTTGACTTCCTGTACGTTTATAAGTTTTGGCTCGATTAATCGTTACAATAAATTTTAATCGTTAAAAAATTTTAACGATTAATCGAAAAATTAATCGTTAATTTCCGCAGCCCTAAATAATTTGCATTTATTTGTTTCTTTATCTTTGACATCCTAAACATTTGAGACTTTCTGAATGGAAATAATTTTATTTCCCATTTTATAGATTCGTTTAAGCCTATTTATAAAATTTCGCTTATTGAATGAATAGCTCAAAAGATTATATAATCAATCCGCAAATAACATAACTTTTGTTCTTGTTTAGATTCTGTTGGCATTTCGATCGGGGACCCGGGTACGTGTTCAAAATATGGAAGGGTATCCGGAAGCTTTATTCAACAATATTGACGGCCTTAGGTGTCAGTAATATCATCCAGCTAAGCCACTGTTTATATATTGTGGCCTAATTTAGGCTAAACCTCAAGGTAAAAATGCCAAGTCCAATCCTTGTAATTCAACTACAGAAGTCATATGAAAAGCTATTTATGGACGGACGAATGATAAAACTTACATTTTAATATGTGGTAAAACTTAGAGAATATTAAATTAAGTATGTATATCACTGATAACAATCTTGACCTATTCCCATATGTATTTATTACAGGAATACCCATCTATACCCATTCATCATCTTCATCATCATCAGTCCCGTGACCTTTGCCGTCGTTGGGGGGAGCGCATGGACACATCAACAGACAACGATATCCACATTTGCATATCTTGAGCAGCTGCCTATAATTCGTTCATCTCATCCCTGTCCCTTTCTTTATGTTGTCATGTCAGTTTTTCCGCTGTCGACCTCTTGGCCAGCCCTCCTTCTACAGTGCCTTGAAGGATAATTTTTGTCAGGGTATCATGTCGCAGTACATGACCAAACATGCCATCTTACGTATCTTAATTGTTGTTATAATGGCTTCTTGACGACCGCAAGAGAGTTTATTCTGTCCCAGACATATTCATTGGTCTTATGTATTAAATAGGAGATCTGGAGAATTTTCCTCATGCATTTGTTTTCAAATGCCCACAGCTTGCTTTCATTGGTTGCCATTAGTGTCCAGGTCTCACATCCATAAAGGACAATGGTTTTGACGAGGGCTCTGTAAAGCCTGAGCTTTGTTGGCAGGCTAATGTTTTTGCTGTTCTATACTTTGGTCAACTTCGTCATTGCAGCCGTTGCCGACCCAATTCTAGCTCGAATTTTAGCTTCACGAGTACCTTCTCTAGATATAATGGCTCCTTGATATTTAAAGTTATGTACCTCCTCCAGATTTTTTTTGTACATTATAATGTTTGCCGTACTGGCAGCTGAGTTATTAACCAATATCTTGCTTTTTTCTGAGATGATATCCATCCCATATGTACCTGATCTCTCTGCAAGTTTGTCAGTGAGCCCATGTAGTTCTTTACTGCTCCCAGCCAAAAGATCTATGTCGTCAGCAAATCTTAGGTTGCATAGTGGTCTTCCGCCTATAGAGATGGACGTGTGGTGATCACTGAGTGTTTCTTACATGATTTTTTCAAGAATGATATTGAACAGGATAAGTGAGAGAATGCAGCCCTGGAGGACTACAATCGTCGTTTTTGAAGAAGACCCCTACGCAGCCTATAAATACAACTGCACTGCTTATCTGATTGTAGAGTTCTTCGATCACCTTTACAAGCCATTCTTCAATGTTGAAACTTCTCATCACTTGCCAAAGTCACTCGTGCCATACTCGATCAAAGGCTTTCTTGAAGTCTATGAAGTTGTGATGGAGTTCGCATTTATTTGTGCCGTAGATGTTTTTCTATGAGCAAGCGACAGTTGAAGATCTGCTCGATTGTGCTTTTGTCTAGTCTGAAACCTGCCTGTTCTTCTGCAAGTAATTCCTCGGATATTGACTTTAACCTGACGAGGATAACTTTTAGCATTACTTTGCTAGGGTGGCTGATAAGGCTGGTTGTTCTATAATTCTGGAAATGTTTCATTTTGCATTTCTTAGGTAATGGTATGAATAGCGACTGTGTCCAATCTTTCGGCATTACCTTATTAAATCCCTTATATTAACTTCACCGCCGTCTCTGTCGTCATCTCTCTCTCTCTCTCTCTCTCTCTCTCTCTCTCTCTCTGTCTGTCTTGGGCGGGCGGAAAACAAAAGTAAAAAATGACCCAGTGCCCATGATCCGATCGAGCTAAAAATTGGCACACGGACCCGTCTCACCTAACAATGCATAGTATCAAAATTTCAGATCGATCAAACGTACCGTAATTAAATTAATGCATTTTTAGTTTTATCCTTATATAACGTATGTAATTCAAATTCACGGGTTGTTATTGTTTTTTTCCCACGTGAGAGTTTGAGTTGACGCGTTGACGCGACGCATCAAAGTACCGGCGTGCTTTTGTTTAGATTTTACGTGTCACGCTGAGCTCGGTCAAGCGATCGGTGACCAGACTTTTCCCTCTCTCCCCCACCCACCCCCCCCTCCCCAGGGTTATGAAGCAAAGTTGAGTTAAGACAGATTCAGTCTGTAAATGTTTGTCGCGTTTGAAAATAATCAATACTGTTAGTTATGTCTCATATATAAGGGATTTATAGTCAAAAACTTTGTTTTTACGGGTTTGTTTTATTTTCAAATATTTTCTGGCAGAGTTTTGTTAGGGCTTTCGTTACTTCTGCTCCTCCATGTTTCAGCAATTCAGCAGGAATGTTGTCAAGTCCAGGCGACCTACCCTCTTTACCACGTTTTTATTAACTTGCTTTCGTTCTTGTCTGTCCACAATTTTTCAAATCTGCCAACGTAAAATTAAACCACTTCTGATAGTTCTAGAGATTTCCAAATTTTACCACATAAAGCTCTTGCATGACAATGCATTGTATCAAAATTTCAGATCGATCGAATGTACCGTTATTAAATTATTGAACTTTTTAGTTTATCTATATATAAGCATATGTATTATCCGTCTGACCTTGTTTACATTACATTCACGTGCGGAATTCACACCAACGCCGACCACATCAACCAAGTTTAACATCAAAGGGAGATCAGTCATTTCCAGTTTGTAAATGTTTGTTGGGTAATGCGTATTATATTTCAACATAATCAATATTTCAAAACTCACCATAGAATACACTTAGACTAGAAAGAAAAAAATTGATAGAAGTAAAAAAAGATTTTTTTAAAAACACGTTTTTATAAGTGGACTAATAAACAAACCCGTAAAAACAAAGTTTTTGACTATAAATCCCTTATATATGAGACATAACTAACAGTATTGATTATTCTCAAACATTTACAGACTGAATCTGTCTTTACTCAACTTTGCATCATAACCCTAGTGGGGGGAGGGGTGGGTGGGGGGGAGAGGGGAAAAGTCTGGTCACCGATTCGCTTGACCGAGCTCAGAGTGACACGTCAAATGTAAACAAAAGCGCCCGTCGCTTCGTTGGGTCGCCTCAATGCGTCAGCTCAAAATTTCACGTGGCAAAAAAACAATAACAAACCGTGAATTCAAATTACATACCTCATATTAGGATAAACTAAAAATGCATTAATTTACAATCTGAAATTTTGATACGATGCATTGTTAGGTCAGACGGGTCCGTGTGACAAATTTCAGTTCGATCGGATCATGGGAAGTGGGTCATTTTTGACTTTTGTTTTTCCGCCCGCCCAAGACAGACAGACAGAGAGAGAGAGAGAGAGAGAGAGAGATGACGACAGAGACGGTCGCGAAGTTAATATAAGGGATTTAAAAAGAAGAGTATAATTTAAAACTTATAAGTTCAAGTACTTTAATTTAGTATTACTAAAACGGGGGGCGGGTGCTTCAAAATCCCATTCTAATTTAGAAATACAACACCAAGATAGGTGTTTGGTAAAGAAATTAAAGATTCATACTTTAGAAGGCAAAAGAGAGATCTATAAGTGAGCGAATGAGTGAACTGCTTATGTAAAACCTCATAAGCGCCCGCCCCACGTTTTTAGTCATATTAAATCAAAGTACTTTAACTTATAAGTTTTAAATTATTTTCTTCTTTTTAGTCTGCTTATAAAAACGTGGTTTTTAAAAATCTTTTTTTAAAATTCTATCTATTTAAGTTCCGTACTGCCTCTTCGACTTTGCTCAATAGCACTGGTGGATCATTCATTGACCTTATGTATTTATTACAAGGATACCCATCTTGACCTATTACCTTATGTATTTATTACAGGGTAGCAATCTAAACCTGTCATTATATTACCTTATGTATTTAAGACCCGGTTACCCATCTTGACCTATCACGGTATTACCCTATGTATTTATGACACCGATACAGATCTTGCCCTGCAACCGATTCCACTTCATTACTCACCAAGCCACTTATTGATTGGTGCAACGCCTCACCCGCAAGTGATTCATTGCCCAGGTGACACGTTGTCTCGCTCTCTTCTGTTTTTACCTTTGTGGACGGCAGACGCCATTTTAGCTGCACTACCTGATTGAAAATTGCAGATCATTTTTGGTGGATTCGCATTGACAATTTGTGACAACTGTGACTTTGTTACAAATTAAGGTTAGATTATTTGTGTGTATATTTTTTTAATTAATGATCTTATATATTGATGTTGTTGTTTTTTTTTGTTGTTTTTTTTCATATGCTAAATGAAAATAGAAGAGGGGAATCGTTAACGTGTTATCCTCAATGAGAAATCAAAAACCACAGCCACTTATGCTTCCCTTGAGGAATCTTTAATAATTAATAGAGAAACATTTGAGTAGGTTAACACCTAATGTGATTAATTGCCTTGATGTCTGATTGTTCAAATCATCATCATAGGGTATCAGTTCCTCTAGCAATACTTTGCAGATGGTCTATTTACTATTAAAATCTGATTTCAATAAATTTGTGAAATCTTGTCAGAAATTCTACGACAAAATATGTCCAAAAGATATCAAAATACGTTATTGAAATCATTAAATTACACATTGAAGACAAATGCTTTTTTACTATTTTGGTATTTTAACTTAGATATAAATTGCCTCTAGCCTAGGATATATATATATAGTGTATAGGTTATAAAGGATATATATATTAATATTTTGCTACCTTTCTAACTATTTCTAGATCTATCTGTAAATATATAAAAATTATCAATGTAACTATTTATCTCTTTATCATTCTAATTATAAATTAATATATATTTATCTATATTTCAATATATAAATAAATAAGTCTATCTTAATATAAATCTATCATTCAATATATTACTCTATCATTATATCAATTGATATGCCAATTATTATATAAATCCATTTATCTATCTTTCCATCTATAAATATATCTAATTATAAATCTATCATTCTATTTAACTCTATATATTTTCTAAAAATCTTTTTAATCAATGTATATGTAAACACAGATCTATTTAATCTTCTAAGGGCATTAACATCAACCAGCACACATCCGGAAAATCAGAGTAATATATCAATAATTACAAACCACCACAACACAAAGCACACTGACTACACCTCTATCATAAGCACAATAAAGGAAATTACCTTCAAACAATGGAAATATAAAATATGTAGATATAGACTAAAGCACTTCATTTTAATTTTGCTCCTCTCCGGGGACATAGAACTTAACCCAGGCCCAGTATCACCTAAATGCCAAATTTGTATTAAGTCAATTAAGACATGCACTAGCAAACAAGGAGCCATCCAGTGTGACACCTGCAATGAATGGTACCACACAGTATGCCTGCATGCCAACACGCCAAAGCACATAGCAATAGGCCTAGGTAATAAATATGCATCTTGGCACTGCATACATTGTGGGTTGCCCCAAATCAGTTCAGATTTGTTTAACCATAGAGACCTGATCACCACAAACTCTTACAGTGTTTTGGCTAATCCTATTATAAATGACCCACTAGATAAAATGAAACCTGCTATGCAAACCCATAAAAATTACCATAAAAAATCTAATAAAACTAATAATCAAAACACTCTCAAGACACTAATAATTAATTTCCAAAGTATTAAAAATAAAATTCCAGATTTAGAGCTACTTATAAAAACTGAAGAACCAGACATAATTGCTGGCTCTGAAACTTGGCTGAACCCCAACATATATAACTCAGAAATATTTAACAACAATTATAATATTTTTAGAAAAGATAGACCAGACAATTATGGAGGAGTGCTGCTTGCAATCAAATCAAATATCATAGCTGAAGAAATTACTACACAATCAAATTCTAATATAGAGTCTGTTTTTTGTAAAATAGTTACACCAAACTCAACACCACTTATTGTAGGCAGTATATATAGACCACCGAAAACCAACCTAGAATACATGAAAAATCTTTGTAGTCAATTAAACTTCATTAAAGAAATTCATAAAAACTCTGCAATTTGGATTATGGGGGACTTCAACCTTCCAGATATAAATTGGAAAAACTATACAACTGATAACCATCAAACAAATAAAGATATTAACGAACACTTTATAAACACTATAAACAACTTAAACCTAGAACAAATAGTAAAAAAAAACAACAAGGAAAAATAAAACACTAGATTTATTCCTAACCAATAGACCAGGACTAGTGTTAGACTATAAAATAATTCCTGGACTGTCTGACCATGATATTGTTAGGGTCACCAATACAATAAAAACTAAAATTAATAAGATACCTAGAAGAAGAATATATCTTTGGAATAAATGTAATTCCATAAAACTACACCAATCAGCGGCTAACTTTCAACAAAATTTCCTATTTAAATTTAATACAAATAGCCCTGTAGAAGAAATTTGGAAAGATATAAAAACAAATCTAAAAACTATTATGGATGAGAATGTTCCAACAAAATTAACATCAAATAAAATTAACAAATGCTGGTTCAATTTTAAATTAAAAAAGCTATGCAAACAAAAAGAGAACTTATTTAAGAAATTTAAGGCTACCAATTCAAAAAGGATACACAAAAAGTACTTAAAGATTAAACACTTGACACAAAAACTTAGTCGAAACCTCCAAAA
>CALYLW010001694.1:101532-114032 GCA_944989445.1 Ampullaceana balthica | reverse complement strand
TCGATTGGCCGCAGTCTTGAAAAAGGCATCAACCACAAATTGGTGAGTGAGCTTTCCGGCATTCAGAAACTGATTAAAATGCCCGTCATGAATAGCAAAGTGATACGAATACCACGTAGCAAATCAAATAATATAAATTTTCTTTCATTAATATTTTCCCTACTATTTACTATGATTTGTTTTATGAACATACTATAAAAATTATATAATTAATGTTCAAAACAAAATAAAAGATCTGCTTCAATTCAAGATGAAAATCAAGAAAGCTTTAGAGCTAGCACTAAAAATGATAAGTATGCTAATTATTTTTATGGTTATGTGATAATATATTGAAAAAATTGCCCAAGTATATTATTAAAATAATAATGTATATCTATACTATATATATGAATTTATGTGTAATGAGAAAACCCTTAATCTTGGGCTACGCGCTATATTATTTTGCATAAATATTAATGATATAGTCATTATAAAAGTAAATGCATAGTGAATTACATACCGCACAAAGGGCAACTGCAGTGAAGAAGTTTGGAGTATTCCAAATAAATCGTGATAAACCGGTTGTTTATTAACCGCCGGAAGCGCGTTCCAGACGTTCACTTTCAGCATTAAATAATGCGCACCAGTTATGACTGCACCAATAATACAGCACATTGCGTTAACAAAAAAATATGTGACTGTAAAGTGAGACATATCAAGCTAGAAACGCCTTCTTGTTAATCTCGACACCAAAATATGTATTATTTTTCGTCTTAATTTGCAATAATTTATTTTATTAGATACCCCGGGGCCTCACACGGACACGCCAAGCCACAATATATAAAGGGATATTTATGTGAATATTAAGGTTTATGTCAGGTGTGTATTGGGTTTATTTGTTTTAAAGAAAAATTTCGAAACGCAAGGTTTGAGCTTAAAATTTACCCTGCTGGTTTAGTTTAAGTTATGCAAAAAGTATAAACACAGCTGCTAAGCTATAGTGTTTATGCCACACAGGGATGGACGATATTATTGACTCCTACCCTCACCAATAAAAGGAGAAACTTTGTCCGGAATGATAGAAAAATATAGATATATATTGATATAGCAACTACGATCAAGGTCAAAACAACCAGAAACACCCAATCACTACAATACCTTTACCCGTCGTTTATTTTTAAATAGTGCATGCTTAAAATGTAACATTTTTAAATGTAAATGGTAATTTTTTGGGATTGGTTGAATTGTTAGGAAAGTACGATTCATGCCTAGAAAATCATTTACGAGGCATAAAAAACGAAGAAATACATGATCATTACTTGGACAAAAGAATTCAAAAATGAGGTAATTAGTATGATCGGTGATGCCGCCTTGAAAAAAAATAACAATGTTCAAAATTCGAAATATTATTCCATAATTTGGTAGTGCACATCTGATGCTGGTCACCAAAAGTACATGATAATGATTTTGTGAATATGCAACGCTGTCAGGTAGAAATCAAGGAATATCTGAATTTAGTTTTCCAGAAATGCAGAGGCCAAGTATATGATAATGGAGCGAATATAAAAGGCTGCAGTCGTGATTTACAAAGGCGTCTACTAGAACTCAATCCGAAATCTTTTTATGTGTCATGTGGATGTCACAGTCTCAATCTAATTCTTGGAGACATGGCGAAATCTTCAGTGGTTGCAACAATGGAGTTTTTCATTAAATGTTTGTATTTCTGCACAACATCAAAGAAATTGCATGGATTTAATATTGCTCTCATCGATGCATCTGGTTCAGATATTGATCCGAAGGATTTATGCAGTGAATTGCAAATATTTTCCAACATTGTTCCAGATACTGTTTCGTCTTCTCTTGATGCTTTACGTTTTATTTATGATCATGGTTTGAATACTGCTGTTCCAAATTCAGCTATAACTCTTCTTATAGCATTGACAATTCCGATTACTGTTGCATCGAGGGAGAGAAGTTTTTTCAAGTTAAAATTATTATTTTTTTAAAACTACTTGAGAATTACTATGAAGCAAGAACTCCTGAACAGTCTGGTAAGAATATCTATTGAACGAGATATCGCCCAGTCTGTATGATATTACCAATTTTTTGCAGACTTAGCTGCCATTAAAGCACGAAAATTTGATTTTTGTTGAAGGTTTATGACATCTACACGAATATGTTGGTATAAATTTTAGTTATAGTCAATAGTTGACTTATATATAAATACAGTTAGTTTTTTAAAAATTGTGTAATTTTATTCTTTCCGTATTTAATTTTTCTTTCTATTATATTTAGGGCCACCAATTTTCCTACGGCCGGCCCTGCGGCAATAGTTGAATGTTTATTAAACTTTAACTTCCTAGTTTTGTTACATTTCTGAAACATCATACTGGGGAAATGGTGTAATAAAAATAGTATAAGCTTAAGATGCTGAGAAAAATAATGGATCTTGACCTATCTTTCTCTATAAAAATTAAAAGGTCTATATTAAATTGCTTTAGCGCACTAAACTCCTAATGTCAATTCTTTCAGGGCTGGGGCCCCAAATGTCTCTTTTTAATGCACGTTAAATATTTTGTTCCCCATCAATTTTTAAATATCTTGCGCAATATAAATAGAATTATGCATTATCAAATTGATTGACATGAAAATGTGTTTCGAACTTAATTAAAATCTTGCAATAAATGGGCCGGGGGCTGTCACGGTTGGATAATGTCGATGTTATGGTGTGAGAATGACTGGTCTTAATTTAAATGTAATGAGATTGTTGTGAGCTCTAGTTAGAGCTCACTTGTAAATAATAGGGGGAGTTTTCTCACATGAATTCATGGACGGGCTATATATAGTGGGGTGTGGGGTAACACGTAGAGCTGAGCAGAATATGAAGTGTGAGGACGTACTGGATCGTGATAGACTTTGAATGATATGAAAGTTACTCAAAAGTTGTCAACTGAACTCCTAATGTCCATTCCTTTGGGGCTGGGGCCCCAAATGTCTTTTTTGTATGCTTACTGATACTATGTCCCTCTCAATTTTTAATGATCTCGAGAAATATATCCAAGATAAATCTGAATTTAAATCAACAGGTTTTTTAAAATCTACATCTTAAACCAAATGGGCCCGGGAGCCCCTAAATGTCTTGTTCTCTATATTAGCTTTATAAAAATAGATAAAGCCTTAGATAATGAGAAATAACTGAATTTTAACCAAACACGGTATATAAAGACTTTAAAAAATATTTTTAATTTTAATAGGGCACTGAACTCCTAATATCAATTCCTCTGGGCTGGGGGCCCCAGATATCTTTTTTACTAAAAATGTAATATTGTATTCCCCATTTAATTTTACACGATATTGAGAAATATAGATGAATATATTTGTTATGAAATTGATTGAAATGAACAGATTTTCGAAAGACCATATGTAAACTGATACGCGGGGACCCTTTTATATAATTTCTTCTTTATCTATGTGTATAAAAAATTGAAAATAATGAATGAATAACTCTCATGGGTTCGTCGGCCTAGAATGTCTGTTTTTGCCTTAAATGAGCAATATTAAAATTATTTTCAGTGTTAGCCACTGAAAATGGATGAATCTTTACCAAACTTTGTATATAAAAAATTGAAAGCAAATGTTAAATATGATAGGCATCTAACTCCTAATGACCTTCTTTTTGACCCGGGGACCCCAAATCTTTTGTTTTCTTTTTTTTCAATTGTTTATGACTTTTATCCCCTTTTGATTATACATGATCTTGACAAACAATATTATACAGATTGATATTAACAGGTGTTTCGAGCTTTACATATTGCAACGATGAGCCCAGGCGTTCTATAGTTTTTTTTTAAAATATATGTTACAGGCAATGTGTGAAATCAGGCATTCGATAGAATGCCTAGGCAATGTATAGAATGCCTGATGGTTTCAGGCAAAGTATGAAATTTGTAAAACTTTTGCATACTTTGCCTAGGCATTCTATAGATTGCGGATTTCGTTTAGGCAAAGTGTAAAAAGAGCACAACAAAAGACTTTATTGACAATTACGTATTGTATTTTAATGTGGAAGTAATACAAAATAATGCACATGATGTACGCTCTGTATTATTTTTTCGAGGTCTTCCTCTGTATCCACATCTTGTAAGTCATCGTCAGGTACGGACGACGTTGTGAGGCATACTTTAGCTCTTCTCCCAAAGAGAGCTTCGTATGGTGATCTTTTAATCACATAATGAAAAGCTCTGTTCTTCTTGAGCTGAACGAACCGTAACCCCTCACTCCAGTTGCCAGTTATTTCATCTTGCATCCAAGCACACAGCATATTATCGATGTCTGATTAGCTCTTTCGACGCTCCCCTCACTTTGTATGTGGCGCGGCTCACCATGAACGATCTTCTAGGTGGGCCAGTACTCCTTTAGGCTGCTTACCACATTCTTTGAAAATACCTGCCGTTATTTGACTGTAGAATCATTGGAGCACCAAGCAACGTAAATATGTCTACGAGCTGGTAAGCTACTTCTTGTGCCCACTTTGTCTTCAGGGCCCTGAGAACCACGAATTTAGTTGGATGATCTTGATAAACCATTAGAAACTTGTATTCCTCATCAGGATGGGATTGAAAGTCGATGAGGTCGACCTGACAACGAGAGTTGAATTCATAAAAATCTATTGGCTTGACCAAATTGACTTTTTGACGCCTTTTTGTTTTTCTCGCAATTTTCTCCAAGGTTAATACACAGTTCAATATCATGACAGGTAGCGTTCTTGTATTTGGGTGAAAGTTCTTTCAAAATTATTTCCTGTCCTCCATAACCAATGGCCAAATGGGCTTTATGAAGTACTTCACATATATCGGAGTCCGCGACGTAAAACAGAATGGCACTCACGCCTTCTTTAACATGGTAGATCAACTTACTCTTATTTTCCACCGTCATGACATCATAGTGTCTCACCAGCCATAAGTCCTGTGATTCTTGCTTAATGGTGGTCTTAGCCATTTTCACATCTTCCACCAACGCGTGGTAACAGTTTCGGGTTTTAAAAAACGCTGTTTTTAGCAGCATTGGCTCTTACTATAGATAACTCATCGCAGAACCGTCGTTGCATGTCAACATGGCGTGATTCCTGTCCCCGCACTACATTCTCTTCCAACATGGTCACACAGCAATCCAAGGGGAAACGTTATGGGAGAACCTCGGTGGAATCTCAGCCAGATGATATAAACTGACATCGTTAGAAGAATTTTGGAAATATTGTCTGTGATTTGATAGGGGAACCTCGTACCGGCTAAACGCTGTTTTGTAATAACTTTCAACACTCACAGGCTTCAATCGCCATCCATAAACAAGGACCAAAGCGGCACAGCCAACATCAGAGCCTGGAAAAATGGCCTTAGAAGGCCAATTACATACTTTGTCGGACGACAACTCGTCATTCTATAGAATGCCTAGACAATGTATGAAATAGCAATCATTTCATACTTTGCTTGAAACCATCAGGCATTCTATAGAATGCCTGAATTTCACACTTAGCCTGTAACATATACACTATATAAGTATTATTTTATGTATCCGATCGCTATAAAACTTTGGAAAGTTGTTGACTTTGCCCCCAGAAGAAGTTTTTAGCATTAGCAAGTTTTAAAAATAAAAATAAAGAGGTCAGTGGGCCCAAAATCTCGTTTTTTCCTTATTTATGCTAAGTAAGAATGTCAACTTCTTAGGGGCCAATGTGACCGAAATGAGACGGCTTTTGTTATATTAAGCTTTTAAGAATATATGTCCCATTCGATTTCACACTTCTTGAAAATAAATTATTACCTATGTACCTCATAATCCAGATTGAAATATGCATCGTTTTTAATATACATCTCGTACCATTTAGGCCATGGTGGCTCAAAATTTCCTTTTCTTTATATGAGTTATATACATATTTCAAACATTGGCTATTCAAACAATCGACATGATACTTTGGGAAGTTGTTGGCTACACTTCCACATAGGGTTCTAGCCAAAAAATTACTTTTTTGTATGTTGCGATTTTCCTTAAATGAGCTACAGTAATGTTACTGGGTTAATAGATGCATCTTGACCAAATTTGATACGTAAATAAGTGACGCTCCATAATTTAAAAATATACTTTGGACATTGAACTTATACACAAAAGCATTCAATACAAATACAACCTATATTATAAGACTTACGCTAGATAAACCTAGATAGATTACGATCTATTATGATCTTGACCATACTTAGTAAATGAATATTTGATAGCCCAAATTAAAATTCGGCAGGCCACTGAATTCGTTATGTTCATTTTTCGGGGCTGGTGACCCCCAAATGTTTTATTCCCCATTCAATTTACTAAAATATTAACAAATATAAACGAATAGATCCATTATGAAATTGATCGAAATAAACATGTGTTTAGAACTTTACATCATGCACTCATTGGGCACGGGGTCCATAATGTTGTTCTTTGCTCATATGAGGTTTATAAAAATTAGTTTCAAAGTTATCTCCTTTGTTGCAATCTATGAAATCAATCGTCCAAAAATAATCGCATTACTTGTAAAGAACCCATAGGGCAAGATACGTCACGAGGGGGTGCGGGTGTTCCTCTTGTTGGCACTCGCAGACTCGGAGGTCTATTGGATAAATCGTGAGGGTGACATCATGAGCTACTGAGCTGGGTGACACCAGCCCTAGTGACGCCTGTCGTACCTAGTAACATATCAATACAGAACAAAGAAATTTGAATTGCCGTATTTGCTTAATCTATTATTGAAGTATATTTAACTTTGTTCTCTTAAGAAATGCATCACCTATTTAATCGTTTTAATACTTCAACGGCTTTATAGCATCAATTTGACTTTCCCACGTTGTGTCACAGTGAGGTTTTAAGGATAGGTCTTCAAAATGCTTCCAAACAATTACCCAACATTTTGTAGAGAACATACCTCACATTGCCACATAGATTTTTGAAAATATGTAAAAGTAAATAACCCATGTCAAGTACAACGCAAGCCTTAATGACCATCCTCTAGTATATTTTGAAAGTGGTGGCAATGTCTACACTTGTCATTTTCGTTTCTGTACTGGCCGCTTGCGGGAGGGGGGTGTAGAATTTCTTATAGACATATCAATATGATACTCAAATTTTACATTTGGGAGTGGGTGTTTACATTCATGAATGACCGAACCTTTAGCATATTTTATAATATACTCATTTTTTAAAATTTTTAAATACATATTTAATATTTAAATTAGAATTTGTTTATTCCTGCTATACAGTTTCATTGTATTTCAGTAATATTTATATAAACATATTAGGCCTCTTTTGAACAGATCATAGCTCATTGTTAAAGGGTCTAGTAAATACGCAGACATAGCATACTGCACATTGCCAGCGCGTACAATTCTAGCTTACAGCTACTAGAGCAATTAAAAATTAGGTCCATACTAATTCTGTTGTCGGAATGAGCGAAGGACAAAACATATCTATCAGAAATAAAGCTTATTGGCAATATAAATCCCATACTAAGAAAATAAGAAGAAAATAATAAAAGCCCTCACATTCTACTACCCAGGAAATGTCTTATATTTCAATATTATCTAGACATATACGTTTCTATAAGATAAGTCACTAAACGCAACATCAAAGTGCCAGGGTCGTTAGTTTCAGGCAGTCTTGCCCTGACAGTATTATAAGTCCAGCAAATATACACAATTAAATAATACAATACTGAGAAACATATTATATGATATCTATATTTATAAAAATTAAAGTATGTATGTATGTCCTTTATAGCTGACTAAACCCTTCATCCGATCGCCATGAAACTTTTGGAGACTTTTGAGTACGCTTCTGGGATGGTAACTGGCAACTTTTTTTGCAAAATTTAACACTCATGGGGCGCCGGGGGCCCATAATATTATTATCTTCTTATATGAGCTATATAAAAATTAGTTTAAGCGTTAGCTATTAGGTAAATTGATGGATCTTAATTAAACTTTGTATATAACAACTTGGTAGCCAATATTGAAATACTATAGGGCACTAATTTCTTAATGTCCATTTCTTCGGGGCTGGGGGCCCAAAATGTCTTTTTTCATAAACTTTTAAGATTTTATTCCCCATTTAAGTATTAAATATCTAGATAAATATAGAGAAATATATCTGCTATGAAATTTATTGAAATAAACAGGTGTTTTGAACTTGACATCTTGCACTAATTGGGCCCTGTCGTTTTTTGTTGTTGCTTATATGAGCTATATAAAAATTTGTTTATGTGATAGCTACTGATTAAATTAATGGATCTTAACCAAACTTGTATATAAAACCTTGGTAGCCCATATTAAAATAACAAAGGGCACTGCACTTCTAATGTCCAATTTTTCAGGGCCGGGGGCCCAAATGTCTTTGTTTCTTTTATGTTTGAGATATTATTTGTCATTCTATTTTTAACGATCTTGAAAAATATATCCATGATTAAACTGAATTAAAATGAACAGCATTTTGAAATTTACATCTTACATCAAATGGGCCGGTGGCACCAAATGTCTTTTTTTGTATATTCTAAGTCTAAGATATTATTTCCCACTCAGTTTTTTAAGACCTTGAGAAATATATCCATGATGAAACTGAATTTAAATGAACAGGTTTTTAAAATGTACATCTTGAATCGAATGGGCCCGGGGGCCCCTTAATGTATTTTTTTCATTATATTAGCTATATAAAAATTATTTTAAGTGTTAGATAATGAGAAAATTACTGGATTTTGACCAAACTTGGTATATAAAAACTTAAGATCCTATATTAAATTACTATAGGGCACTGAACTCCTACTGTCCATTTCCTCGGGAATTGGGGCCCTAAATGTGTTTTTACTATACTTTTAGCATTGTATTCTCTATTCAATTTTACACGATATTGAGAAATATAGCTTGAGTACAATGGCAATAAAAAAATTATATTATCACTAATTTAGGGCCTGGGGCCCTTAATATCGTTTCTTCTTAAGTATTTATTTATTGATCCGTTTGCTTAGAAACTTGTACTATTTTTTGAACACTTCCGTTAAGGTTTCTGGCATAATTGTTTTTAAACATATAACTAATTGGTTTCTTTAATTTTATTCATTTTTACTGAGATCGTCTGCTAGTAGATTATAAAATTTACTTTAGTTTTGCATTTTAATACGGAAGTACTTCAAAGTGCCGCCAGGACATAAATGATTAAGTCCATTTGTGCTGTGCGCTGGTCAAGTCGTAGTAATGCTGAGCAGTGGGGTTAATATGTCCCAAGGCGCCAAGGTACAGGGGCGCCAAATGAGCCTTCAAGCGTTACATCATAGTAAAATTTTATCAAACGGGAAGGGCCAAGGTTTTCAAATTTATAATTTTTTATAGTTTGTCCCCGGGCGCAAAATATGTTATTTAAACCAATGGCGCCGAAGACCAAGCGGTATAACCTTTCGTCATGAAACTCTATGCCGTCCGGATTTATTTTTTTTTCTTCATCCCTCTATATATTGCGGCTAAGCGCATCTGTCACCGCTATGTCTGGTAACTCTTGATTTTTTTATTTTTCTAAAATTGCAAATATAGACGTAAAATCATAATCATTTTGGTTTCGAGATTAACAGAGCGTGTTGTGTTTCTCGCCGTAAAATATTATATGTCATGACATCATTGTGTGAGGTTATAATAATTTGTGAAAAGGAAACGGTGTAAACAAGATGAAATTTATGCACTGGATTAAGATTGAGACTAATTTTCGGCACTATTATTTTTACCTTTGTGAATTTTTGATTTTTTTCATTGGTTGTGGCAGTCATTAATATCTATATCATCACTCAACCTGGGTAAAAAGGAGAATATGAAAGTATTGATATTTTTATTATGCAGACCCAGTATCGTAGCACGGGTATTGCGCTTGTAATATAATATTTATCATTCGATTATTATTTCAAAAAGATACTTTTAGATAATTGACAATTAAAAAATTATTTCTGGACTAATTTTTGGGACTTGATAAGGAAATTAATTTTTCGGAATGTTCATCCGCAGTTTCCATAAATGAAATTTGTTCCTCTCGATTTTGTCACTCCGTTTCTTTGCACGTACTAACGGAGAGTCCGGCCTGCCTATGAGAATTAACACTTGAATTTTAAAAACGTGTACAAAGATAGTTTTGCTTAAAAGAGATGATAACTTAATAATGAGGAAAATATGGTAATATTGTACACAATATTAAAACCAATAATTGCAGTTTATGTGTTTGTGTGAGAGGAAGAATCTCCAGTTTGATATTTGGTTGCACTCGATTAAAAACCACGTTTCTGAGTTAAGTGCATTTGATTAGGCTCACGGTTTCTCAGTGTGTTCCTAAATTTACAGAACAGGATATTGATTTTTGTTCAGTGCTGCAAGCAGAAGTATAATGATGAAGGCAGTGTCGTATTCATGTAACATGGCAACGCATCAACAAATTTAAAAAAAACAAAATCAATTTAGTGACCTAGATTTTTTAAAATCAATTAAGAAACTTAAGATTTAAATGAAACTAAATAGGAGAGTTATTAGATGTGAGCTTTCGCTTAAAATTTTGAAGCCCTAAATTTATCACAGTTTTGACATTATTTTTTTTTAATGTGTACATAATACAAGACTTTAAAAATCACAAAAACGTATCTTTTATCAAACTCCAAGCCAAATTTTAGCAAACACACGGGTTTTTAAAATATTTCAATTACATTTTTAAATTTAGTAATTATGATACATTACGCTTTGAAAAAAAGGAATAAGATATATGAACTGAAATATTTTATATTAATAAATTAAAATGTCATAACTTTCAAAATAATGTATGTTTATGACTTTTAAATCCGACGAGGAACTTTTGGTATTTTCCGTGTCAAAATACATTAACATGTTCTACTAAGTATTGATTTGAATTTTAAATTTTAGCTTACTTCTTATATATGCCTTTATCCCTTTTTATAAAATTATGGATCAAACTAAATAACCAAAAAGCAACCATTATACAAAAGCAAAACACCATACATAAGAAATTCATTTCTTAAAAATAGGTTTTAAAAAAGTGAAACCAGACCAACATGGGCACATTTTTTCAAACAAAATTTAGACCGAAAGACAGCAAATATTTTGTGTTACCCATTACTTTAGAATTCTCAAGCTTAAATTACAACTGGTTAATATTATCAAAATGATCTAATTCGAATCAATCATTCAACCAGTAAATCGAAGTCACTTTAATATATCATATAGAGTGGAACTGCGATAAAGCTTTTAAATAAAATACAAAATACACAAACAAATTGTGCAATGAAAACAATAAATTTGAGCTTTATTTTAAACTAAAACTACAATAGACGTTTCGGCTAATGCCTTCTTCATCAGTACAATAACATAAAATAGGTACTTACATAAATAATATTTAAATTCTTAAAACATATTATATCATAAGAGGTGTAATAAAATTTACGTGTGTGAGACAGGTCGTCGTCTTGTTCACATTGAGGCTCGCATTCAATTTATGAAATATATTTTACAAGGATTACTTAAAGATTTACATGCCAGGTCTAATGACCTATACTAATTCAATGCGGCTCCCAACATTTGTTATTTATTCAAAATGGCTCTCAGTTACTATACATCCGGTTATCCTCTGTCTACTTTTGGGGCCTCAGGGCCACACAGGTGTTAGTTTTAAAGTTTTAACAAACTTTGCAGGTTTTAATACATATCATAATGTATAAATGTGTGCATGTTTGTCAAAATCGTGTAAAATCAAATGGGGAGTACAGTATTACACGTTCGCAAAAAAAAAGGAACATATTTTTGGCCCATGGCCCAGGAGGAATGTACATCTTGAGTTCAATGCCCTATACTATTTTAATGAAGGTTATCATGTCTTATATGCCAAGTTATATCAAAATCCATATACTTACCCAGCAACTAATGTTTAAGTATTTTTTGCTATAGCTCATAAAAGAAAAACAACACGCCATTTTGAACATTTGTGGGCCCCCTGTCGCCTATGAATGGTAAATAAATTCTACTATTTCAAATTCTTTTAAAAAATATATTTTATTGCAAATTTGTTTTTTGTTTTTAAATCTTTGACATGGGTAACACAATAAGTTAAATGGCTAAATCTAAAAACAATAGAAGATAGACGAACAAAAACCAATGTAGAATTCATACATAAGTCTTTAATTTATAACAAGGAAATACAACGCAACAATAATCTAACACAACTTTTAGATATATATAAGGATACAAAAACACTGTTCTTTTCACATTTGTAAGAACAAAAACCCACACCCACCTGCTCCTCGTAAATTATTCGAGTGTGGAAACGGTTGTCTGAAAAATACATTAATGATAACGCACTACAAACATTCAAAACTCCAATAAAAATTCAAGACTTGACATGAACGTAGGACACAATAGTCTTCTGTATAGGGGTAGCTTATGGAATGTATTAGAAAAGAT
>CALYLW010001694.1:24032-94032 GCA_944989445.1 Ampullaceana balthica | reverse complement strand
TACATACATACATACATACATACATACATACATACATACATACATACATACATACATACATACATACATACATACATACATACATACATACATACATACATACATACATACATACATACATACATACATACATACATACATACATACATACATACATACATACAACATCATACATACATACATACATACATACATACATACATACATACATACATACATACATACATACATACATACATACATACATACATACATACATACATACATACATACATACATACATACATACATACATACATACATACATACATACATACATACATACATACATACATACATACATACATACATACATACATACATACATACATACATACATACATACATACATACATACATACATACATACATACATACATACATACATACATACATACATACATACATACATACATACATACATACATACATACATACATACATACATACATACATACATACATACATACATACATACATACATACATACATACATACATACATACATACATACATACATACATACATACATACATACATACATACATACATACATACATACATACATACATACATACATACATACATACATACATACATACATACATACATACATACATACATACATACATACATACATACATACATACATACATACATACATACATACATACATACATACATACATACATACATACATACATACATACATACATACATACATACATACATACATACATACATACATACATACATACATACATACATACATACATACATACATACATACATACATACATACATACATACATACATACATACATACATACATACATACATACATACATACATACATACATACATACATACATACATACATACATACATACATACATACATACATACATACATACATACATACATACATACATACATACATACATACATACATACATACATACATACATACATACATACATACATACATACATACATACATACATACATACATACATACATACATACATACATACATACATACATACATACATACATACATACATACATACATACATACATACATACATACATACATACATACATACATACATACATACATACATACATACATACATACATACATACATACATACATACATACATACATACATACATACATACATACATACATACATACATACATACATACATACATACATACATACATACATACATACATACATACATACATACATACATACATACATACATACAACATACATACATACATACATACATACATACATACATACATACATACATACATACATACATACATACATACATACATACATACATACATACATACATACATACATACATACATACATACATACATACATACATACATACATACATACATACATACATACATACATACATACATACATACATACATACAACATACATACATACAACATACATACATACATACATACATACATACATACATACATACATACATACATACATACATACATACATACATACATACATACATACATACATACATACATACATACATACATACATACATACATACATACATACATACATACATACATACATACATACATACATACATACATACATACATACATACATACATACATACATACATACATACATACATACATACATACATACATACATACATACATACATACATACATACATACATACATACATACATACATACATACATACATACATACATACATACATACATACATACATACATACATACATACATACATACATACATACATACATACATACATACATACATACATACATACATACATACATACATACATACATACATACATACATACATACATACATACATACATACATACATACATACATACATACATACATACATACATACATACATACATACATACATACATACATACATACATACATACATACATACATACATACATACATACATACATACATACATACATACATACATACATACATACATACATACATACATACATACATACATACATACATACATACATACATACATACATACATACATACATACATACATACATACATACATACATACATACATACATACATACATACATACATACATACATACATACATACATACATACATACATACATACATACATACATACATACATACATACATACATACATACATACATACATACATACATACACATACATACATACATACATACATACATACATACATACATACATACATACATACATACATACATACATACATACATACATACATACATACATACATACATACATACATACATACATACATACATACATACATACATACATACATACATACATACATACATACATACATACATACATACATACATACATACATACATACATACATACATACATACATACATACATACATACATACATACATACATACACATACATACATACATACATACATACATACATACATACATACATACATACATACATACATACATACATACATACATACATACATACATACACATACATACATACATACATACATACATACATACATACATACATACATACATACATACATACATACATACATACATACATACATACATACATACATACATACATACATACATACATACATACATACATACATACATACATACATACATACATACATACATACATACATACATACATACATACATACATACATACATACATACATACATACATACATACATACATACATACATACATACATACATACATACATACATACATACATACATACATACATACATACATACATACATACATACATACATACATACATACATACAGTACATATCATACATAACATACATATCATACATACTCAACATGACCTACTTGACATACATGTACGACCGACCTACCGACCTACATACAGTACATGACCTACATACCTACATACATACCTACAGACCTACATACATACCTACATACCTACAACATACATACCTACATACATACTGTACCGATAACTACGTACCGACCGACCGACCGACCGACCTCGTCGCCAACCATTATTGGACGTGATCCATTGGTCGGGAATGGACATTAGGAGTTCAGTGCCCTATAGCAATTTAATATAGGCTCTTAAGTTTTTATATACTAAGTTTGGTCAAAATCCAGTTATTTTCTCATTATCTAACGCTTAAACTACTTTTTATAGCTAATATAGGGGGGGGAAATGAAATTAAGGGGCCCCCGGGCCCATTCGGTGCAAGATTAAAATTTCAAAAACCTGCCTGTTCATTTAAATTCAGTTTCATCATGGATATATTTCGTAAGATTTTTAAAAAGTGATTAGGAAAAATATCTTATACATATACGAAAAAAGATATTTTCAGACATGAAAAAAAGTTTTCAGTTACCATTCCGGGAGAATACTCAACAGTCTCAATTTTTTATGACGATTTGGTGAATTGTTTAGTCAGTTTTTAAGGACAAGCACACAGACACACAAACAGACATACTTTCATTTTCATATATATAGATTTTTTATATTTTTTCCAATCTCATTGTGAGGGTGTACTCAACAACTTCCCAAAGTTTCATGCTTCTACCTTCCCGGTAATTAGAAGAATTAGTGATGAGTGAATGAGTCAGTCAGTCAGTAATTTTCCATTTATTAGTATAGATCAACGGTAGCCAACCTGCGGCTCGCGAGCCGCATGCGGCTCTTCTGTTCTCACATTGCGGCTCGCATACAATTTATGAAGGACATGTTGCAAGTATTACTGGACATTTCCAAGCCAGGATTAGTGATCCATAGTGCTTCAAAGCGGCTCTCAAAAGTTTGTTTATATTTTAAAATGACTCTCAGTTACTACAGGGCTGTTCACCCCTGGTATAGATTAAGAATCGACAATGTGAGGAAATTTCATTGTTTGGAGCAATCCTGAGCAAAATCGTTTACTGAATGCTTTAGGCCGTTTCCTAGAAACAGAAACGATAAGCGTGTCCACATAAGAGCTTAGCTGTCAGTACCGTTCAAAACGTCGAGAAATCGCCATGATATGTATGAAATGCAAGAAGAATGTGTGTCTGTGAATAGACACTTGGAAGTTAATGCGTGCTTGCATAGGGAGCCAATAAATAGAATGAATTTATGGATAGTAATAGCGTTTAGATTAGTTGCTTTAATGAACCTCTAAGAAGAGATTTGTTTTAAAAAAATAGATTAAAAAAATGAGGCACCGACTTGGATTTTCATTGCACTGTAAAATTGTGGCAAATTGAGCGGATCTGACGTATAGCGGTGTAAGCAGGATGTCAGATGTGAAACTAAATGTAGATGCATGCTTTTATAATTGTTCCTTTTTTTTTATTTCAGAACCTCAAATAAAACGGGTCTTAGTTTACCTGCGAGAGATATTTAAAGTAAGTATTTTTTAGCTTTAGCGAAATCTTAATTAACCAAAAAATAAATAAATATTTATTTATTTATTGATATTTATATAAAATAAAAGAGGTTTTAAGTTATCACAAGTTACCTAGTATGGTTACAGTCGTAATAGTCATGAGATTACTAAAAATGTGCGTCCCAATTAGATTGCTTTAAAGAGGTTAGGAAATCTAGAGTGAAACATTAAATTAAAATTAAATTGACGAATTTCGTTCTTTTAAAACTTATACAAAAACTCGTTAATATTATTTCTTATCCCGCAATCCACTTCTGACGTCAACACATTGAAATTATTTGTAATTGAGGTGTGGCTCATTGATGTGAGTGATTAAAAAAAAACATATTCAGAGATAAAGTAAAAAAATGCATTAATTTTATTACGGTACATTCAATCGATCTGAAATTTTGATACAATGCATTGTCATCCAAGATCTATCTGAGGTAAAATTTTGAGCTCTCTAGATCTATCAGAAGTGGTTTAATTTTACGTTGGCAAATTTGAAAAATTTCGGACAGACAGACACGAAAGCAAGTTAATAAAAACGTGTTAAAATAGACTATTGTTAATACAGGACGTGATTCTATTCTTAATTGTGAAATTATTTTTTCTCTCGCCGAAATTCACTAGCAGGAAATTTAAGACATTTAAACATTTCAATAGTAATATTATGTTGAAAATTACGAACATCTTTAGCCTGATTATTTAAGTTAACAATAATTATGTTTTTATCATTTATTATTAATGCCAATTATTTAAGATAGTTTTTAGCTGTGTATTCAGTAGGCAGTAAAATAATGGAACAAAAAGTCAGTAGGATTAATACTGAAAAGGAATTGTAAATTACACATATAAGTTTCACATTTTTAAAAATCATCTATCAAACTGTTCTTTAAAAAAAAACAAAAAACAATAAGCTGTATGGAATGAGCCTTAAATTTCAACCCTCTAACTTCACGACAGGTTGTAAATAGCTCTTATAAGAAAATAACAATGTTATGATCACCCAACCCAAACAATAAATTGTGTAACGTTAAAGCCAGTTTTTATTTTGTAAGACTATGAAAGCATTTTAAAAAATATCGTCCAGCCCCCAAAGTTTAAATTAGAAAAGGTTTAAACTGGTTTTACTACAATGAATAAACTGTTATAAGCTGATAATTCAAGCATTATCCACTGGCAGTTAGAGAATAAGGGCTTTTTTCTATAGAAAGGAGTTTTAAAAAATAACGACATTACAGTTCTCCTACGGTAAACAGTAGTACATTGTTTAAAGTTAAAATCTGATTATCTTATTCTTTAAGCACGACTATTTTGGAATGGTTTGTCCACCTAGTTCAACAAGTGAAAAGTGACTTCAAAGTTCTATCATAATTTTAATGAGTAAAAAAATATTTTGAATCCCCTGAATCTAACAATGCCCATGGACAAAATTGCTTTTGCAAGCTTATACACTAAGACTTTAGAAGAACTTCCTTAACATTTTGAAAATCACATACATCATTTAAAATTAGATGATCGTGAGCATATGTTTCTGGAGTTATACGATAAACTAATATTATGCCTTCAAAAATATCTCTTTAAATTTTCTAATTCTTTTTATTGTAGACACTATTTTTAAGCTTTAGGAACCCAACATAATTTAAATAATTAAATTTCAACACTAATGACACGAATGTTTCTGTTAAAAAAAATTATGTCATTTACATAAAAATCCGAGTTGTAGTGTTTAACTTGACTTTTTGTTTCTAGATTCATTCACAGAAGACCAGACCAGCATGTAAAGAGAGGTCATGCACGCTCTGCTTCTATCACGTTGATAACCTTGGTGGAGATTTTGTAGATGAATCATTACCTCCGATCTGTGAGGACATTAATGTTGTCTATTTAGGTTTTTGTATTCATTGTGATGAAATTTTTCTTGGTACCATAAGAGGCGATTTTAAAAGTCTTCTACGTATGCAATTTGGATTTTCCGATGAAAATCCATGTTATCATGGCGAGCGTCATAGCAAAATACATTTAAGGTGCATTAAAATTGACAATTTGAATGGTCAATTATCAAATAAATTAGCGGAAGGGCATGAAAATCAAATTAAGTGGAAAAACATTTTGAAGGTGAAAATGTTTGAAAAATATGTACAGGATGATTGTCCAAGGTTACCATTTAGTATTGACTACCATTGTATTAAGAATATTAAATTTCTTGATTCTACATTAAACCCTCGTGAATTTCCCACAGGATCTAATTATATTGTATATGCTATTGTATGCTATAACTGTAACATAAAATACGTGGGAAGGAGTAAAAATTCTTTTAATGAAAGATATGCTGATTTATTTATTGATAGCAGTGGATTTTACACACATTTCAATACTGCTGGATCAGGTTGTACTCTTAGGGCCTTAACATGGAGAGTAATTGATACCCTAAACGAGGCACAGAAGAAAGTTTTGACGAAATTGGAAAAAATCTTTACAAAATGTAATCGTGCGTTGAAAATGAAAATTTTGACAATAATTGGGACAGGAGACGATTTGCTTAAAGAAAATTTGTTAAAAATTGCTACAAAAAAAAATTGTAAAAACTCCAAAGAAGCTATTGCTAAAATAGAAATCGAAGATTCAGACTTCAAAACTAAAGATCTCAATAAGGAATTTCAAAAATCGATAGAAAATACGAAACAGAAATTCCTTGAGATGAAGGAAGACTTTTGGATAAAAAAGTTACGAACCATTGATAATGGTCTTAATAAAATTAACAGCTCACAATCACAAATGTTTTCACAAAATTTGTATTGTCGTTACTTTTTTGAACTAAAATAAATAGAGGTAAAAAAAGATTTTCAAAAACCACGTTTTTTATAAGTGGACTTATTAACGTTACTCTCCACGAGATTCCCTCTTTTTATGCATGAACTAAATTTCCTTTATACAGTTTTAAAAAACGTATTTAAATATTTTCAAATAAAGTGAATATTTTGATAAGTTCTAAATAGTTCCCATAAGTTAAAATAATGTTTTCCAAATGTACAGCATTTTTAAAATAAATATGAAGGATCCAATTATGGTGAAAAAGATGGCTGTCAATCCAAAGTCTTTGATAGAAGCTAGGATATGAGCAGACATTAATGTTTAGCATTCTTATAGTTACAATCTTGTACTGTGTGCAGGGAAAATTTTGACTAGTTTTTTTATTGAATGCCATTTGAACATTCATTATGATACCTGGATGATACCTGCATAAAAGATATGATTATCATAATCAGAAATAAAATTGTAATTAATAAGGTTTTTAAATTTTTAAATACTTTTTCTTACTGTGTTAAGTTGAGCAATTATTTTAATCATCAATCATTTATTATTTATGTTGAAATCAATAATCTTCTTCATGCATGTTGTTTGTTTTTTTTGTGCAAAACATAGAAATTCTTTGTATTTTTTTACATTTAATCAAATGTACATTATATTCCAAATAATTTGGTTAAATCGATATGTAATTTAACTTTTTTTTTGATGTATCGTTAAAGCAATTTAATCCCATTGAGAGTTTTTGTCAAATACTCATTTATCACTTTCCACATACAACCGAAGAATAGATCATTTTAATTTGTTCATTCATATTTCAATCAGTCATAATCAAAATCTTTTTATGGCTTGGTTATAAAATTTTATATTAATATAATATATATTTTTTTTAATGAATTTGAAAATCAAAGAAGAAAAAAAAAGAAAGAGGTGGAGAACTTGTGAACACTTGAGTTTACAATAGTGATGTTGGACAATGGTCTGCATATTTATTGAATTTAAATACCGCCCTGTCCGTCTTAGTTACTTACCTATATGAAACATTAATTTACTTTTTCTGATTTGTCATTTAACTTCTGCTTGAAATACATATGCACTCTAAATTCATTGCTGATGCGAATGGATTAGTTTCTGTTTTAATTTTAACTTTCAGATGTTTTATTCCATGTAACAACTGAATTGTTTATTCATTAAAAAAATCAATTTAGTTTTAAAAATAATTTTTATTTAACTTTAATTTGAAAAAACTTAACTTTTTTTTAAAATATGATTTTATTGTAAATATTTTATCCCTTCCATTTTAAGTGATGTCATAATCTCATTTATGTAATCTCGATTGAAAAAGAAATATTTTAACTTAGTCATTTTTTCTCGTAGACGCTAATTTAGGAATTTTTTCTGTACTCCAGCTGTATCTGTGGGCTCACCTAAGTTGGTTTAATAAATAAAAAAAGTAGTACAAAAATCTTTGTCTTAATTTTGTTTTTTAATTAATTATTTTTAGGATTTTTAATGAAATACTTTTTGTTGTTGTTAAAAATGGTTATTGCTTATTAAATATCTTAAATGTGGAAACAAAAATCAGCAGCCCAGAGCCTAATTCTCTTCATTGGTCTTCCCGTAAATCCCCTCGGCTATGCCGTCCCCTCCCCCAAAAGGGCCTAACAGCTGAGAGACCCCCCCCCTCACGGAACGGTCACTTCTGAAGCGTCATGGGCATCCAGGATATAGTCGAAAATGCCTCCCACTAAAGTGACCTCACAAGAAGAGGTGAATGTTCCCTACTTCGACTGGCTACAATATCGGCGCCACCCCGGCAAAGCATACGAGTCTCTATGGTTAGGACTGCTGCAAAGTGGGGGATCATCAATGACCTTCCTAAGGTATTTCCACCACTGGAAGATTTCCTCAGTGCTGGCGTCCACTATGCCATGCTCTTAGCTGTACCTTTTGCTAATCCGTACTGGCACTCCTGGCCCTAAACCGGTATTGCTCAATGGCGTTGCCGGTAAATGAGGGGGATGAAACTGTCCCTTTGGAGTAACCCAACCCTATACGGGAACTTTGGTTTTAATCATCGGCATTGCATCTAGATGTTCTGCCTAAGATCCGTACAGCGACTGTTATCATATGTGACTAGCAGCTAACACCTAACATATCGGACTTCGGCCTTGCCTGCCAGGAGTTGTCTGTTTCGGGTTGCGGCCAGCTCCGCAACCCTACTCGTCTGTCAAGCCATGTATAGGCCAACCACTTTTTGACAGATTCTTAACACGACGACAACTTTGAGTAGTGGAAAGCTTTGTGGGAACCATGAAATCTGCTGATCTTCATTTGTAATATTTCATGTCGACCATGTGGAATAGAACTGCGATAAAGCTTTTAAATAAAATACAAAATACACAAGCAAATTGTGTAATGAAACCAATAAATTTCATTGTGAGAAGGTGACTTCTTACAAGTATATCTTTGAGACTTCTATCCCTCCGGAAATCAAAAAGGGGAGGTTTTTATAAGACCTGCTGGGTAAGAGGGTCAGCCACGAGGATTGGTTGGTTGTTTTTTTTTGTTTTTTTTTAGAATCACCTGGCGGGCTTTAAAGTTATGAGTATTATAAGTTAAAATAAATTTGGATCGATCACAAAGATCATAAAGATATGATTTAAAAGTTTTCTGTCTTGTCATGACTTTAATTATACAGGAAGCGAATGTTAATTTTGGTTAAGTATATGACCTCTTTCGAAAAATATCCAGCATTTCATTAGTTTTTTTTTCAAAAAGGCTGCCCTATCTCTACAGATTCGTTTAAGTCTCAATAGTTGTTAAAACTGGATAGAGTTCTTACAAGATTGAGGATGGGACGATGCATACATTAGGAAAATATGGCTGTCTGTATACTTGTAAAACATGATGTGGATATTTTGTTTTCTTTCAACTTAATTTATATGTCCAAAAAATAACAGCACTCCTATGGATAGTTGAAGTAAATATGATCGAAGAATGGAAATTACCAACCAAGTCAATAAAACTCTGCAATTGCTGTATGTTGTTAAGAATTAATGTCTATATACTTGTACTAGACACCACTGTTAAATATTGGTGGGTATATTCTATAGACATCAATACGTGTATATGACTCTGTTGTCTAGGAGTTATATTATTAATTATGACTCTAGCCCCCAGTATTATAATACTTAGCTTAAATTAGAGTACTAGTCTAAAACTACTCTTCAAATGCTGCAATTACAATATCTAACACAGACAATTAATTACGCAAAACACCTCTGTAAACAATAGAGAGAATATTTAATACTGTTAAATATAACATACCAAATAAAATAGCTTTACACAATATATGGATACAATAACGATTAACATAGACAAATCACTCAACATTAGACGAAGACTACAATGGATGATATATGAGTATGACCCAACTTCCCTTCTGGTCACTCTGGTCAGTGGGTGTGGTCAATTAGATGATTGACGGGTCTGTCTCGCGTCACTGCTTCTACCTGCTCCACAGTCAGGCACGTCTCCCCTATTAGGTCGTGCGATCTCTTTCCCGGAGGTCAGTCCGGAGGTCAAGCCCTTGCTATGTGAACTGAGTCCTGAGTGACAGCTTAGTGCTCGCCATATCTCTTTGATGAATTTGATTTGTACAGTGGACTTTGGCGAAGGTTTTGGATTTGATTTTCCGTACTTTTAATTTAAAAGTCGAGTGCTTTAGATTGATCGGAAAGAGTAGTCCACGTGGATTTGCATGTTCTTTGTACAGGAATTCCTTATCGCCCTCATTATTATTTGCCGGGGTACCACAAAAGTAAAGAACGAAAAAATAATGGGCATCTGATAGAAATTGGTATTTATCATTTGAACCCCGAAGATGAATGGATTTGAGACATTTACTTAGAAATGATATTTCTGGCTCAGAAAGTGGAAGATCCGTTGGAATGCAGACGACTACGTTTGATTCATTATCCGTTACTTGAGACGCTGTAAGCTTAGGATTATTTTCAGTTTTATGATTTTCAATTTTGGCTTCAGATAATAAGTTATAAAACTCTCTATTCAGACGATGAATTATCATTTGAATTAGATTGAATAGAAACTTGTTATTTTGAGTATTCCCTCGAAGATGATCCTCCAATTTTTTTTTAATAGTTAGTTGAGAGATTAAACGCTTGAGTGCGTCCAAAGCACAATTCTTACCAATGGCAGGAAGTTTGAATCGATCAAACGAATTAAAGGCACCAGCAGCATGATGAAAATTAGTTTCAAAACCTTTTGGAACCAGATTTTGCGAAAACAATTACTTTAAAAATTTACATGTGTGGTATATCGAGTTTCATGAATATATTGAACGTCAATTCAGTATAATTCTTTGCTAAAATTGTTGATAAAAGACTAAATGAAGTTAGAATAAAGCGCCATACTACGATCGACTAAGCTGGTCCTAAATTAAAAAAACGTTTGAATTCAACGGACATTTTTTTTATCAAATTAGTGGAGTTTCTATTATTGTTTTCATTACACAATTTGTCTGTGTATTTTATTTTTGATCTTCTTCAGCTAAGTATCATTGCTGTAGAGAATCACGACTTTCTCTATCAAATACTGAACCATAATCACAAAGATCAGCTCAAATTATAGTGGGGTCTTAAAATCTACATTAAAAACACATCCCGTGCCTAATCTTTACATTTGTGATTGGATTCTTTCATTGGTTGCATTTATTCTAGTCACTTTATAAGTTTTCTTTATAGTAGTGGTGAATCACACTTTGACACATGTTTTCAAACATTTTAAAATAATTTTCTTTGAAATTAAAAAACAAATGATAACTTCTTTTACGCCTTGTAAATACTAATAATACTATGTTAATGAATTTTCTAAGCTTGTTTTATTTTCTGAGGCATCAATATTACAAAAATATCAGTAAAGTCTTAAGATTGCATAGCAGTACGAATGTTTCAATTTCAGGTATATATGTAAACTTAATGTGTTTGAATCTTGTAAATCTTTGCAGATATTACCCCAATTTTTTTCTTAGCTATTGTAATAGTGGCAGGTTAACTGAAGCCAAACTATATAGAGTGCAAACAAAATGGGTAGTGTCAATTGTGTTTTCAACAATTAAAATAGAACCCAGGAAAGCGTCACAATTTACGCCTCTATAAAAAGAAAATTGTCAACCATGAATTATATATCCTCAGCCTGTCCTTTTTGCTTATTAATCGCATCCATTAAAAATGTTGCTCCTGGAAAGCCATAAGAAGTACTTTCAGATTTATCTTTACCTCCAACGTAAGCCAAGGAGAAACTATCTTGTGCAATGAATTGTTAGTCTTCAAGCATTCATTTACAAACATTTTACTATGTTGTCAGAGTTGCAAGAGAGTTTTGAAAATTAAAATTCTTTCTTTTTAAAAATAAATTTTTATAACAGCTTTATATAAATTGCGTTTATTCTTCGAGATGTTTTAAGCCTACCAATATTTTTAAAGTCTAATTTAAAAGCTCCGTTAAAAAGATCAAATTTGAATAATATTTAATATATTTTTATGAACTTTTATTTAACTTAAATTTTTTTAATATTTTCTTTTAATTTTTAAAGTTTAATTCCCAAATATATATGTATTTTTTTAAATCTTATAAAATCTAACACATGTCTCCATGATCAAGATTTAAATTTTTAGTCCTTTTGAACTTTAAATCTTGGACTATTTTGCCAGAGGCCAATTAAAGTCATTTTATTACCACTTTGATATTACGCGCCCTTGATAAATTTTTAAAAAATTAAATCCATCATCATCCAGATTTAAATTAACTTTTTTTTTAATTTACATCTTACACCAATTAAATTTATTATTTCACATATCATTTTATTGATCCAGTCACCATGAATACATTATTATGCAAATTTCGGATATAAAAGTTTAAATATACAAATTTGTAAGGGCCGGGGGCCAAAAATGTCAATTTTGTATTTGAGTTATACAAAGGTATTTTAAGCAGGGGCTACTTGGTAAATGGGTGGGTCTTGACCAAACTTGGTATATACAAATTAGACGTTAATGTTCACTACCTCGGGGCCGGAGCACCAAATCTTTTTCAAAGATTTTACTGCTACTGCTTTATTTCCCAGTAACTTTTCAAAAATCGTATAAAATATAACACACTAGCCAAATACCCGGCATCTCTAGGGTTTCATGTGGGAAAACGAAAAGAAAAAAAAATTATTGATCATTTTGACATTCTTTTATCAACTTTTTCTTAATAACATCATTATCGGATTATAAAATAACATTATATGAAAGGAATTTAGATTGAATAGACTATTGAAAACATTAAGTTTAGACCAAACGAATTTCTTTTTCTTACTTTCTTACTGCATCCAATCTGACATTTCTAGATTCTTTTGTTTCAAGTCCAATTTATTCAGACGCTCTTTTTCTTTCAGCTTCTAGCTTTTCTGGAATCTATAGTTCTTTTATTTTCCTTTTTCTGAATTTCGACTTGCCAATTCCTCTAATCTAGATTTTCTTGATTCATGTGTTTCTAGTTTCCTTTTTTTCAGACATTCTCTTTCGTACAGCTTCTAGTCTAGTTTTTATGGAATCTAATTCTTCTAGTCTCCTTTTTTCTGAATTTCGTCTTGCCCTTTTCTTCAATCTAGATTTCCTTGATTCATCTGTTTCAATTCTCCTTTCTTCAGAAACTCTCTTTCTTAAAGCCCCAAGTCTTGCTTTTCTGATTTGTTGTGTTTCTAGTCTCTTGTTTTTTGCAGACACTTTTTTTACAGCCTAAAGTCTCACTTTTTCAGATTTATGTTTTTCACGTATTCTTTTTTTCGCAACTCCTTTTCTTTTTTTCACTAGTCTTGATTTTCTTGATTCTTGTGTTATGTGTATTTTTCATTATCAATTCTTAGACTTATGTCATGAAATATGTCTGTTTTTCGGTTTGAGTGTTTGTGTTTTGTATTAGCCGCTTCTCGTATGCCTATGCACAAATCTTTAGAACTGGTCTGCGATTTTCTAAATATTTTTCGATTCCCTTTTTCAGAAGCAAGTCTTTGATCTTTTACATGTTCCATTTCTAATGACCTTTATATAGTTTTTTTTTAAAATTTATTTATTTATTAATTTTTTTTTGCAGCAGAAGATTTTCTTCCAATGGAACTTTTCCTTTTTTCCTAGCATTTTTGGCATCAAATGCACTTTTATATTCTAGTAAAAATTTACACAAATAGGAAGTACTTGTGTAAATACACACACATTATAATCTCATTTTGACATTTTTATCACATTAAATATATACAAAATTAAGTGAAAAAGATCAATTTTACAAATAATTTGATTGATCAGATGTCAGGTTGGCATGTGTATGTGATAAAAGTTATCGACTTGTATGTTATAAAAAACCATCAAATTTACAAATGGATTTAATGGATTTCAATTGCTTTCATTTAAAATGTAATGTATAGTAGAGTTATTTTTATGACGATAAACTTTTAGTTTAAAATCAAAACGTCTTAGGACTATAAAGTTTAGATTTAAATTAAAATTTGTTAGTAAATATCAAAAGCACCGTTTATTATTATTATATTTTGAATATGGCGTCAATATCCGGAATTAAAATATAAGTTTTTAAGGGGTTCGATTTAGCGCGACATATATTTCTCTCAATGTATTACAGAAATTTTCAATTATTATTGTTTTTCCGTTACTGTGTAGCTGAGAGATGAAACAAACATACAAAGATACAAACAAAAGCCTAGCTTTATATATATATATATATATATATATATATATATATATATATATATATATATATATATATTAATAATAAATCTACATTAGTGATTTTTTACTTGGGCAATCGCTTTCCACTTAGAGAATTAGTTTTTTTTATTAAATGTCGAGTTAAGAATAACAACATAACCTAACAAAATTAAGAAATTTATTTACACGTGTAAATGAAGATAAACCCCATTCATCGTGTGACAATAGTAATGATATTTTTAAGCATGTGTAATAATAAATAAAGTACCCGTTAAAAAAAAGCAACTGCTTTGTACCGCTCACCTCAATGTTAGATGCGTACACGAAATTATGCACACCGCAATTTGAAAATAAAAGATTTTTGAAAGCGCAAAGCTCAAAAAGAAGTATTGGAATTGGAAAAAAATACTGCACCAAATATAACTCGTTTTGAACGTCCACGTTAAGTTGGTCAATATGGAAATGAGATTTTATTTATCTTTCTTTGTCTCTACATTTTCTGATTTTTTAATTTAGTGCCTTCGTAATACTTTATTCTAGGGCTGGTACTGGTTAAAAAAAAGTTTTTATTGGATTAAGCGGGAAAAAATGTAAACAATTAATTGATTAATTCCTATTAATTATAACGCATATAATATATAGATACAATTGAAGACCTCAAGGAATAGAACAAAAAAGGCCAAGTGATATTTTTTTTTGTTGGTTATTACCCATTTCTTATAGACATTGAAAAGAATAATATTTTGGACATTAATTTTATTTTATAAAAATGAGTTAAACATATGAAGCATTGAAATCAAAATTATGTATACAATGGAAATAATGGCTAACCCCACTGTTTGCAGTGGAAAATATGGTCTCTTTTCTCAATTGTTATTTCAAGCCACGTGTCATGAAGGTCCAAAAAGACGAGTTCTTGTTGTAAAAAATGTATTTTTGGAAACTAATTACAATTCTAATTAAAGCACACACATAAAATATATTTTGTTTTCTTTAAATAAAACTAGTATTTGTCATTAAAATATAAATTTAAAGTTTTTTAGTTTACTTTAAGATTTCACTATAAAAATTAGTATTAAAAAATAGTTATCAATACAAAAACACATTTAAGTTATTTACAATGGAAGAAACGACTAACTCCATTTCCAGCCCACTCATTAAAAGCAGGAACTATTTCTTTTATAAGCATCATAGATCAAATTTTTTATTAAAAATTATGAGCAAATAGCCAAAATTGTTAAAGCTTTTGTTTATTTTAAATTTCGTTTACAAATAATAAAACTGCAAAGTTGTGAACTTTAAAATGTCAATATCTAGAAACTACAAAAATGTCACATAAAAGCTTCTTCCCTATTAGTTATTTGTATCTTATCTGCAAAAATCAATGACTTAACTTTAGAGCTCACACAAAAATTTTGTAAATTCAAACTGTAGCACTGACGTAAGTGATTTTTCTATAACTTTTAAAAAAATCTTAGAGTTAGCTCAATTAGAAAACCTATACAATATACTGACACTGTCGGTCACTTTATAGTAAGCATGAAGAGACATAACTTTAGCCAGTTACGCAGACAAACCAGAGTGTTTACATTTTCTGAAATTAGACGTGATCGCATTTATTTACAAGTAGCAACAAAGCCCGCCCAGGGACGGGAATAAGTGTAGGGTGACCTGTGAAGTTCATGGTAGAACATTACAACATTACCCACCCCCGTCTGTCCAGAGACCCTACCTCCCCCCACCCCGCACCGCGGTGTGTCCAGAGACCCTACCCCCCACACCGCATTCTGTCCAGAGACCCTACCTCCCACCCCAACACCGCGGTTTGTCGCGAGACCCTACATCCCCTTCACCGCAGTTTGTAGAGAGACCCGCCGTCTCGACTGGCCATAAAAGTGTATCACGTCAAAAATACTATACAGTATAGTTATAACAACATTACCCAACCCCGTCTGTTCAGAGACCCTACCTCCCCCCCCCCACACACCACCAGTCTGTCCAGAGACCCTACCTCCCCCAACACCGCGGTCTAGCGATAGACCCGCTGTCTCGACCGGCAATACATGTGTATCTCGTCAAAAATACTATACATTATAGTTATAATAAACAACCCTTAAAAACAAAGTTTTTGACTACAAATCCCAACGCGCATTGCTCAAAATAAACTCTTGGAAAAAAACGGCACCTAAAATAACTCGTTTTGAACGTCATTCAATATGTAAATAAGATTTAATTTTTCTCCGCTATTGATTGGCTGTGGGCGTCTGTAGGAGTTTGAGGGACCAATCGCTATCGATGAAGCACAGAACATTGTCTTTTTTATATAGCATGTATCCTGAAGAACTGAACCGTCTTTCGCATAGAACAGATGTTGCCGGTACACAAAGAATTGTTTGCACAAAACTGCTTAGGACGGGAAAAACGATGGTTCTAAAGTTTCCACCACATGAGAGGATCCTCTGTTTCTAGAATGGAAGTTTCTCTTTGTACCGCGTCAGCTCAACCTCTGCACCGTGTATTGCATTTGATTCGTCTGCTGACGAATGCGATTCGGAGTCCCTTAGCAACAGACTAAGTTTTTGTTTTTTCGGCACATGTGCTTTTGTCGCATCATTGCCCTTTTCTTCTGAGCCTGATTAACGTCCTGCTGTGTGTCTTTTATCGTACAAGTCCTGGAATGCATCGGACAATGATGTCCACACAACTTCATGTTTCTCTCGTCTTAGACTGGTGAGTTTCGTGTTACATGGATCTAAGGCCACATCCATTTTCACCGTTGTAAAAGCATCAATAACTTTAATTCTTTTCGTGAAGTCATTAAATGCTGCAGCTGTAAATCGTGCAATATAATTTATATCGTCATCATTTACCATTAACTGTATAGGCTTCTAGCGGAATAATGGAAGAACATGTCGCATATTGTTTACTCCCAACATTTTCCGTAGCATCTGCAAGTGATCCTGACGTATATTTGGCCATTTTCCCCAATTTTGACTATGTCAGTTTAGGTCCACTGTAGTTTTTTTGGTTGATCGATGTGATTCTTTGTTATGGCATCTTTGACTTCAATATCATGTAGGTACTGCTCCAACGAGGTGCAACATCTTGCTCAATTTTATGGAAAATGACATCATATTTCAGCAACGAGACACTGGAATGGCTTCTCTTCAGATCCGATGTGTTGGCCAAGCTGTGTTTGAAATGCCCAACTAAGTGTCTACATTTTTCCACAAGAGGTGATGAGTCAGCTGCCTTCAAACCTGCTAATATGCTAAGTTGAAGAAAGTGTGGGATACATGGTATTTGACTATCACATAGCCCGTTTGGGTGATAGCAGCAACCATGTTTAGTGCACTGTTTGTTACGATACAGCATAATTTGTCCGTGATGCCACATGTTGCAGCAAACTCTTCATAGAAACGTTTTCAGCAGTGTGTCGTCCCTCAAAAAGTAAGTAATCTAAAACAACTGATGTCAGTTTCCAGTCGGAATCAATATAGTGTCCCGTTATACCACATGATTCGTTGTTGTTTGCGGTTTAAAATTCAGTAGTGAGAGCAATACTGTGAATTCTTTCTAAAGCTTTATAATGCTCTGTTAATTTCTCGTTGTACATCTAACCAGTGAATTTATCGATTGTACGGTGACTTGGTAAATTGTAGGTCTTATTTTAAATAGCTATACGTAGTACTGTCTGTAGTCCATCATCTTCCACGATTTCCGTAGGACGTCCTGAACTGGCAATCCACTGTGCAATAGTAACTTTAAAGTCAGCTGAAACTTTGTCGCTTACAGACTTGTTTGACGTGCACAATAAAAAGTTATTTATTGTTTGTACTTTAAAAACTCTTCTGATGATCACTTTTGACAACGTGTTGATACTTGAGCGGATATGTGTGCCGAGGGCGGTACGTCAGCGGTGTATTGGACCCCCTAGAAGCGAATTGTTTAGGGCAGTGAAAGCAGTAAATTCTGTCGCCTTTGCCATCCGCAATTTGCTGAAAACTAAAATGTTTGCCAGTGTTAAATATTGGTCTATTGATACTAGCCCACGCTGTTAAATATTGAGTTACAATACAACTAAACACTACTGTTAAATATTCGTGGACTATATTCTATAGACATCAATACTTGTATATGACTCTTGTTGTCTAGGGTTACAGATTACGGGATGCTAATTGAGCTCCCAGACTACTTACAAACGTTATCTTTCTATTATCTACATCTAATCGGCTCTAGCCCCCAGTATTAAGTATTAGTATAGAACTACGCTACCATACCTAATACATATAAATAAACACACAAAACACCTCTGTACAGAACAGAGAGAATATTTAATTACATTAAGTAAATCATATAAATACACAATGGAATAGATTACAAAATATAATGTATAGACTATAGCTCAATAACTCAAATAGTAAATACAATCAGATTACAACTTAACTTCACAAATACATTCTATGACTCTTAATCGGCCAGCTCCTGTTGTATGTCTGCCGACCTCACATCACACACGGTCTCAGGTCACGGGGTCAGTCCATGTTCCGCCTCAGTGGTCAGCGATGCTATTAACCCATTCATCGTCTGGGAGGCCGGTAACAGTACGTCCCTCTACGACTCCAGTGACTGACCGCGTCACAGCTGGCTGCACTGTTTACTAAAAGTAGTCTTCTGTCCGGCTCAGGGTTGTCTTGCCCACTTTTGCCAGTGGCACATCTGGTGCTCAAACTTCTATACTACGTATGCTTGGCTATGCTAGCCCCTACGCTTAATTGCTCCACCGTAGGTAACACTACCCTACATTTACTTGCTGAAATAACATACACATAAAACTGAATAACCAATTAATGAATATACAGTATATAAAAGAATACTACATCTACTTCAACATAACAATTATACATTTGACTCTATATCCTAAGTATAATCTAAGTCCAACCTGCACACCAGCAAGGCTCCCTTCTTAAGACCCGTCCTACAAGGGTTTGGAATGCAGAGGACGAATGTGTCTTATGTCTCAGTATATAAGGACCGCTCACCCACGCCTGCCCTAAATCCCTATCAATTCCATTGGTTGAACCTTTCGTCCCATGGATGGTACATGTGACAAACTTAATTCTTATTGGTTAAGCCCTACGTTCCAATAACTTTTGGGGACCCCCGACACAAATACAAAACAGCATCCCTACTAAAATTGGCCTAGCCGAAGTATCGATTTCGACCTGATAACTTTAGTTGGCCTCTCACCAGCATTCCTACATCTTTTCTTTGTCCATACAAAGTTAGTGTCCTACCCAATGTCTGAACCCCTATCTCCCAACGGTTCTAAAATAAAACGATTCTCAAACCTATATTGAGATACTCAACAACAGCAAAAGACGTTATTGATAATTAGGTATTTTAAAGTGACAGTAATACAAAATGAAGCACATGATGTACGCTCTGTATTATTTTTTCAACGTCTTCCTCTGATTCCACATCTTTTAAATCATCGTCAGGTAGGGAACACTTTGTGAGGCCTACTTTAGCTCTGCAGCCAAAGAGAGTTTCGTATGGTGATATTTTAATTCCATAATGAAAAGTTCTGTTCTTCTTGAATTGGACGAACCGTAACCCCTCACTCCAGTGGCCAGTTTTTTTTCATCTTGCATCAGCTTAATTTCAATGTCATGGTTAGCTCGTTTGACTCTCCCCTAGCTTTGTGAGTGGCGCGGCTTACCATGAATGATCTTCAAGGTTGGCCAATACTCCTTTAGGCTGATTACCAAATTGCTTGCTAATTCCCTGCCGTTATCGGACAGTAGAATCATTGGAGCACCAAGCAACGTAAATATTTCTACGAGCTGGTAAGCTACTTCTTGGGCCCTCTATGTCTTCAGGGCCCTGAAAACCACGACTTGGTGAGATGATCATGATACACCATTATAAAATTGTATTCCCCATCAGGATGGGATTGAAAATCGATGAGATCGATCTGACAACAAGAGTTGAATTCAGAAAAAGCAATTAGCTTGACCACAATGCCCTTTTTGACGCCCTTTTGTTTTGCTCTGGCAAGATGCACTAAGGTTAATAAACAGTTTAATATCATGACTGGTAGCGTTCTTGTATTTGGGTAAAAGCTCTTTAACCATTCTGCCCCGTCCTTCATAACTAATGGCCAAATGGGCTTTATGAAGTACGTCAAATATCTCGGATTCCGCGATGAAAAACAGAATGGCACTCACGCATTGCTTAACAGGGTAGATCAACTCTTTTCCACCATCATTACATCAAATCATAGTGTTTCACCAGCCAATAGTCCCATGGTTCTTGCTTAATGGTGGTCTTGGCCATTTTCACATCGTCCAACAATTTTTGGTAACAGTTTCGGTTTAAAAACGCTGTTTTTAGCAGCATTGGCTCTTAATTTAGATAACTCATCGAAGAACCGTCGTTGCATGTCATCATGGCGTGATTCCTGAACTAGCACTACATTCTCTTCCGACACGGTTGACCAGCAATCCAAGGGGAAACGTTATGGGAGAACGTCTGTGGAATCTCAGCCGGATGATATAAACTGACGTCGTGAGAAGAATTTTGGCAATATTGTCTTTGAGTTGGTCGTGGAACCTCGTACCGGCTAAATGCTGTCTTACAATAACTTTCAACACTCACAGGCTTCGATCACCATCATTAAACAATGACCAAAGTGCCACCGCTAACATCAGTGGCGGAAAATGGGTGGGGGTAGGCCAATCACATACTTTGCCGGACGACAACTCGGCATTCTATGGAATGCCTAGGCAATGTATGAAATAGCAATCATTTCATACTTTGCCTGAAACCATCAGGCATTCTATACATTGCCCAGGCATTCTATAGAAGGCATGAATTTCACACTTTGCCCGTAACACATATCTATACTAATAAAAGGCAAAGCCCTGACTCAATGACTCATTCATCACTAATTCTCCAACTTCCCGTGTAGGTAGAAGCATGAAACTTTGCTTTGGGAAGTTGTTGAGTAGCCTCTCGCGACGAAAATTGGAGTAAAAGAATTTTAAAATTAACACTTATGGGGGCCGGGGGCCCAAAAACGTTTTTTTTTCTTATATGGCCTACATAAAATTTGAATATCACCAATTCTCCTATTTCCCGAGTAGGCAGAAGCATGAAACTTTGGGAAGTTGTTGAGTACAATCCCGCGATGGTAACATGAGGAAAAAATATTTAAATCATTTAAATCATCACTTCCTGGAGGCCGGGGGCCCAAATGAAGTTTTTTTCCTTATATGAGCTTATAAAAACTAAAAAATGACTATTTCCCGTGTAGGTAGAAGCATGAAACTTGGGGAAGTTGTTGAGTATGAACCCGAAATCCTAACGGGCGAAAAATAAATTAAATTATCACTTCTTGGGGGCCGGCGGCCCAAATGAAGTTTTTTCCATATATGAGCTATATAAAAACTGAAAATCACAAATTCTCATATTTCCCGTGTAGGTAGAAGTATGAAACACTGGGTAGTTGATAAGTATACTTCCGCGATGCTAACAAGCAAAAAAATATTTAAATTATCATCTAATGGGGGCCGGGGGCCCAAATGTAGTTTTTTCTTATATAAAAAACTGACTCATCACTAATTCTCCAACTTCCCGTGTAGGTAGAAGCATGAAACTTTGGAAACTTGCTGAGTACACTCTCACGGCGATAATTGGCGAATAAGAATTTTAAAATTCACTCTCTTGGGGGCCTGGGGCTAAAAACGCTTTTTTTCATAATATGGGCAGTATAAAATATGAAAATCACTAATTCTCCTATTTTCCGAGTAGGCAGAAGCATGAAACTTTGGGAAGTTGTTAAGTACAAATCCGCGATGGTAACGGGAGAAAAAATATTTAAATTATCACTTCCTGTGGTCGGGGGCCCAAATGAAGTTTTTTCCTTATATGAGCTTTATCAAAACTAAAAATCACAAATTCTCCTATTTCCAGTGTAGATAGAAGCATGAAACTTGGGGCATTTGTTAAGTACACTTCTACGATGGTAACCGGTAGAAACAAGATTTAAATTATCACTTACTGGGGGCCGGGGGCCCAAATGTAATTTTTTCTTATATTAAAACTGACTCATCACTAATTCTCGGATTTCCCGTGTAGGTAGAAGCATGAAACCTTGGGAAGTTGTCAAGTAGCCTCTCTCGACGACAAATGGTGAAAAAAATTGTTAAATTCACCTTCATGGGGGCCGGGGGCCCAAAATAGTTTTTTTTTCCTTCTAATGGCTATATAAACATTTGAAAATCACCAATTCTCCCATTTCCCGAGTAGGTAGAAGCATGAAACTTTTGGAAGTTGTTGAGTACACTTCCGCGATGGTAACAGGTGAATAAATAATCAAATTTTCACTTACTGGGGCCCAGGGGCTTAAATGTAGTTTTTTTCCTAATATGAGCTATATAAAAACTGAAAATCACTAATTCTCCTATTTCCTGTGTAGGAAGAAGCTTGAAACTTTTAGTAGTTGTTAAGTAACATTCTGCGGTGGTAATAGGTTAAAAAATTATATAAGTTATCACTTACTGGGGGCCGGGGGCCCAAATGTAATTTTTTCCTAATATAAAAAACTGACTCATCACTAATTCTCCAATTTCTCGTGTTGGTAGCAGCATGAAACTTTGGAGAGTTGTTAAGTACACCTCCGCAATGGTAACAGGCGAAAAAGAATTTTGAAATTTACAATCATGGGGGCCGGGGGACTAAAACGTTTTTTCCCTAATATGGGCTATAGCCTATAACAATTAAAAATCCCTTATTCTCCTATTTCCCTAGAAGGTAGAAGCATGAAACTTTTGGTAGTTGTTGGATAACATTCCGCGTGAAGGGTGAAACTGAGATCTTGAATGCAGTAAATAGTTGAGGTCAGGCTCAATGCTACTGGTTTTGATACGTATGATATCACGCAGGTGAGGGTAACTTATTCTTGTCCTCACACGGTTCTTGTTAAAATTCATAACTGAAAATTTCTGCTCACACAAGTATGTCGAGCCAAACAAGCTGAGCATTCTTTTTAGCAAATGTTCGAATCTCTTTCAATCTCTCTTTATCCAGCTGTCGGTAAAAGTCGTTGAGAGAAAGTTGTTGTAGTCTGCTGCAAATTTCATTATCACTTTGCAATTCAATGAGTTCCATCTTCAGATTGCCTTGAGCATTATCAGGGTCAACAGATAAAGGTGAAGAAAATAACATGATGTCCTTTTCAATAGTTGCAAAGTCCTGAAAGCGTCTTTGAAATTCATCAGCCAAGGATGTGATATCTGCAACATACCTCTTCATTTGCTCATTGAAGATTCTTTCTGTAAAACTTTACATCATTTCCTGTAGTGAGGGGAATTAGGCTGCTTTTGAGACAGTTGCCTTTGAAAAAGTTGCAGCTTGCTCCCAAAGGCCTTGATATGTGAATATAATTGGCTTACCACTGCATTTTGACCTTGAAGATTTGTGTTAAGTACGTTTAGATGTCTTGTCATATCAACTAAAAATGATAAATCTGCTTGCCAAGCAGTATCAGATAATTCTGGCAATGGTTGTCCCTTATATTCCATGAATTGCCCAATTTCTTTTTTAAGTGCATAAAAGCGCTGAAGTGCTGTTCCCCGACTGAGCCACCTTACATCATTGTGATACACAACATCTCCGTATTCTTCCTGGATGTCATGAAGAAACTGCTGAAACTGGCGATGAAAAAGGGCTTTAGCGCGAATAGAGTTTATAGCTTTTATTACTGGCTTAATGACATGATCACATCTAAGATGTTTGGCACAAAGAACTTGTTGGTGAATTATACAGTGAAGTTTAATAGCTTTTCCACCCTCCTCAATGACTTTGTTACAGACAATTATTGCAAGTCCACTATGCTCACCAATCATGGCAGGTGCACCATCAGTAATAATTCCAGATATTTTTTTCCAAGGTAGTTTAATGTCATTGACAGCAGAACAAACAGAAGTAAATAAATATTTTCCCCTTGTTTGGTCTTTAAGACTCTGAAGGTCAAGTAATTCTTCACTTACACACATGTCATCGTTAACTCCTCTAAAAAAATATAAGAAGTTGTGCAGTTTCAGATGCATCAGTGCTTTCATCACAGGCTATCGAAAAAAAGTCATTTTTTCTGCTTTTGCCTCTATTTGTCTCTTAATGTCAGATGAGACTTCTTCAATTCTGCGAGCCACACTGTTGCGTGACAGGCAAACATTGGCAAACTCCTGCTTTTTTTTCGAGACAAATATTTTCAACAATTTTCATCAAGCATTCTTTTACAAACTCGCCATCAGTAAATGGCTTGCTGTGTTTCGCTATCAGTTTCGCTACCTCATAACTTGCCTTTGAGGAATTTTCATTTGCCTGACCGATTCTTGAAAATAAGCTTTGCTGTGTTTAATCCAGCTTCCAGTTCCTTAAGTTTCTCATTTCGTTCAGTTTCAGTCGGCTTGTCATAGTTAGCATGTTTGGTCTGGTAGTGCCTCTTGATATTGAATTCCTTGAAAACAGCCACACACTCCAAACAAATCAAACACATGCACTTGTTATGTCGTTCAATGAAAAAATAACTCCTTTTTCCACTTTTCTTTGTAGCGGCGCGCTTCTTCATCAACTTTCATTTTTTTAGTTGCCTTCTCCATTCTAAAATAGGAATTAAAATGGCTAAATAACATCAACGTTACTATCAATATAACACAAATAAATACATACATATAGATAAGTAGATTTGTTATATTTTCTGACTGAATTTAATAATGAAATTTTAACATTTACTAGCAACTTTAGCAAATTGGAGTGTGGTTATACATGTATTTTTATTTTAAAATTATAATTTTCTATAATATAACTTCTTTGTTTTTTCCCGATCGTAGCAGTTTCGTTATTTACAAAATATATAGATCTTAACATTTTTAAAAAATTAGATAAAAACTGAATTACTGGTCTTTTAATTATTTTTTTTAAAATTGTATCACTGTGGAGATAAAATACGACAATGCTATCACAACTTTAAATCGATTTTCGAGACTTTATAAATAAATAAATACTTTGTTCATTAATTCATTCAAATTCAATCATTAAAATGAGACGAAATTTAATAATCTTCAGTGTTCAAGAGCGTCTGTAATATAAGATAGAAATCATTAAATTTGATAAATAATTGCAGCGTTATGGAAAAAAGATTTTTCTTTTGTACTACGTACCTTAAAATAAACAAAATGTGTTGAATATAACAAAAGCCGAAAATGTTGTTTCAAAAATTGTGATACAAAAAACTATTTAAAGTTTTTACGTTCATCGACGCATTATTCATTTTCACTTCCGAGTCGAAGAAAAAAACAATAATAAAATGACGTCATCAAATTTTACGGTAGGCTGTCAAGGTTTTAATACAATTAACTTCATCGGGTTTTAAAACAACCAATTTCCACTTTGTTTAAAAAAAAATAATCACAGATTTTCGCCATCATTTGACATACCAGAAACAGTACAAAATTTCTATTTTTCTAATAAATATACCATCTTTACAGAAATAATACGTCAGTTAATTAATTATTTCAGATGAGGCCGCGGGACAGTTAAAATGGCTTCGCGGGCCGGTTTTGGCCCGCGGGCCGGACTTTGGAATCCCTGGTCTAGCACACAAAATTACGTGCTACATAGAGATACATTGAGATAATCTAAAACAGGGATCGGCGAACAGGGTAAATTACCCCATTTGGGATAACCAGGGAATTATTGGGGGTAACGGAGACCAATCGGGGACATATTATAAAATCCGTTAAAATCCGAAAGATTTTTATCTTATTATTTTAATTTTGATAAAAATCCAACATGTCTACGTATGTTAAGAAAGGCAAGATTTATTAATAATAAATCATAATAAATAATAAGATATTAAAATGTCAAATATTAATGATTAGCAGCAGAAATCGCTATCTCGATGTAATCTGAGTTTAACAATTATTTCCGTTTTCGGTTGATATATAGATCTAGTTTTGATATAACATATATAATATATGGCATGCAAACTAAATTAGGTCTTTAAAAATAACTATATATGATATCTTTGATCAACCTGTGGCATCACAAAGGTCACTCCCGGTCTGCTTATTAATATAAAAAACACACCAAAAGATTTAAAAATAGCAATGAAACGAAAAAGTTTAAATATTATTCTAATTATAATTAAAAACAACTTGACAGGTTGCATCAAGTAGTAGAAAAAGAAGATATCCGGAGGATTTCCTCACGTTTGGATTTAACCAAGTAGAAGACAACGGAATAATGAAAACCTAGTGTATTGTATGTTTGAAAGTACTTACTCAAGAATCTCTCAAAAAGAGTCAATTGCAGAAACACCTGAATGAACAAATTGCATCCGCACCAGTCTTTTAAACCGCGGGAATACTTTGTCAACTTGGAAATGTCTGCAAAAAGACAAAGACTGGAAAGCAAATTAAGCGGTACCATCGATCAACGCCCAGCAACAAAAGCTTCTTTTGAAGTGGCTTGGTTAAATGCTCGAAACAAGTAACCACTCACTATCGGTGAGGTATTAGTTAAACCACGGACTATCGGTGAGGTATTGGTTAAACCACGGACTATCGGTGAGGTATTGGTTGAACCACAGACTATCGTTGAGGTATTGGTTGAACCACAGACTATCAGTGAGGTATTGGTTGAACCGCAGACTATCGGTGAATTATTGGTTGAACCACAGACTATCAGTGAGGTATTGGTTAAACCACAGACTATCGATGAGGTATTGGTTGAACCACAGACTATCGTTGAGGTATTGGTTGAACCACAGACTATCAGTGAGGTATTGGTTGAACCGCAGACTATCTTAGAGGTATTGGTTAAACCACGGACTATCGGTGAGGTATTGGTTAAACCACAGACTATCGTTGAGGTATTGGTTGAACCACAGACTATCAGTGAGGTATTGGTTGAACCGCAGACTATCAGTGAGGTATTGGTTAAACCACGGACTATCGGTGAGGTATTGGTTAAACCACAGACTATCGGCTAGGTATTGGTTGAACCACAGACTATCAGTGAGGTATTGGTTGAACCGCAGACTATCAGTGAGGTATTGGTTAAACCACGGACTATCGGTGAGGTATTGGTTAAACCACGGACTATCGGCGAGGTATTGGTTAAACCACAGACTATCGGCTAGGTATTGGTTGAACCACAGACTATCGGTGAGGTATTGGTTGAACCACAGACTATCGGCGAGGTATTGGTTAAACCACAGACTATCGGTGAGGTATTGGTTGAACCACAAACTATCGGTGAGGTATTGGTTAAACCACAGATTATCGGTGAGGTATTGGTTAAACCACACACTATCGGTGAGGTATTGGTTAAACCACAGACTATCGGTGAGGTATTGGTTAAACCACACACTATCGGTGAGGTATTGGTTGAACCACAAACTATCGGTGAGGTATTGGTTAAACCACAGACTATCGGTGAGGTATTGGTTAAACCACACACTATCGGTGAGGTATTGGTTAAACCAGCAGTTTTGAAAATGGCAGAGATTATGCATGATCAGAAAAAAGCTATGAAACTAAATTAAGTACCTCAGTCAGCGAAATTTATCAAAGACAGAATTTCTACGTTGGCCGAAAATGTCCGGGAAAAAGAACTTTCTTCTATAAATTCGAGTAAATTCTTTGCTATTCAGCTTGATGAGACCACTGATATCAGTAGTAATGTGCAGCTTACGGTATATATTCGATACAAAGGTTTACAAACAATTGAAGAGGAAATGTTGTTTTGTGTTCCGCTCGAACTACGATGTCAAAGAATTGATGTATTCCATTAAGTTAATGAATACTTTGAAAAACTTAATTTAAAATAGGAAAAATGTATTTCTGTGTCTGTTGATGGAGCTCCAGCTATTTTCGGTCGTGTAAGTGGTTTTTCGGCTTTTGCATGAGAGAGGAATCCCAAAAATGAAGTTAACCACTGTATGATCCATCGTCTGCTTGTGAAACATTTGGAATCTGAACTGGTAATAGTCATGCATGACATTATCCAGATTGTAAATTTCATTAAAGGACATGCACTGCCTACAAGACTGTTTCGTGATTTATGTAATGATGCTGGGGCTGAATATACAGACCTATTTTATCACACTGAGGTACGATGGCTTTCACGCGGAAATGTTCTGCACAGAATGTGGGCTCTGAAAGCGGAACTTCAAATATTTCTGGCTGGTCAAAAGCATGCACAGGTGGATAAATTTACAAACAATTGTTGGGTTTCACATCTCGCATATTTAGCTTATATTTTTGAGCATGTGAATGTGTTGAACAAAGAATTGCAGTGGGAAATATCAATATAATTTCAGCCAGAGAAAGGAATGCATTATTAGGATTAAAGCTTTCACATTTGAAAGAATAAGCAGAAGGAGACAAGTTAGCGGCCTTTTCAAAGTTGACCTTGTACTTGGAAGATTGTGGAAACATAACTTTTGTCGACATCAAGGATATAGTTATCAGACATCTTATCAAGCTCTAAGAGCGGTTCACAATTTACTTTCCAGTTATTGATTCGCATAAATTCAGTCGGGTTGTAGATCTATTTCGAGGTGAAATTGAGGATGTACAAGATGAACTTCAAGGATTGGCAGAAGCACTTCTTGAACTTAAGTCTAATAATGAGGCACGTATTTAATTTGCAAACAAAGCAGATCTGACAAAGTTTTGGATGTCAAATCCTGCACAGGCTTTCAAAACTGCACATGAGGAGGCCTTCAAGACGTTGACGCCACCCGTCGATGTCGACACCCCATTCCATCCCTTCCCCCGGTTTTAAAGCCAGGGAATATCACTCGGTGTCAGTCTGTAAATGTTTGTCGCGTTTGAACATAATCAATACTTTTAGTTATGTCTCATATATAAGGAATTTATATTAAATCCCTTATATTAAATTCATCGCCGTCCCTTTCTCTCTCTGTGTCGTTCGTCGTCGGACAGGCGGAAAAAATAAAAGTAAACAAATGACACACTTTCCCGTGATGCTATCGAGCTGAAATTTTGCACATAGACTCGTGTCACCTAACAATGCATCGTATCAAAATTTTAGATCGATCGAATGTACCGTAATTAAATTAATGCCCTTTTAGTTTATCTCTATAAGCTATATGTTTCTGTCGCTATTGTTTACATTTTATGGTTCACTTGACTTCACGCCAGCCATCGATGACCACATCTCGTGTATAACACTAGGGGGAGTTCACTCAGTTTCAGGCTGTAAATGTTTTTCGCGTTGGAACATAATCAATACTTTAAGTTCTGTCTCATATATAAGGGATTTATAGTCAAAAATTAGTTTTTAAGGGTTGTTTAATTTGAACTAAAATTGTGTTCATCCGACTTTATCGCATTACTTCAGATTTATCATTATGTCTAGAATTGACCGTTAAAACAATAATATATATTTGATTGTTAATTTATATAATTGGATCATACGCAAAATCCTTTTCGGTTCATATTTAGACATCTGTCAAACTTCTAAAAACAGATGCGATTTCGGCTTGGGCTTTTCCCTAGACTCTCTCCCGAAAAGCCTAGTGGTGTGGGCAGGACCTCGCGCCTTCGGGGGTAATGACAACATAAAATTTTATATTTTGGGGTAACGGACAAAAAAGATCAGTAATTAAAGTACATTCGATCGATCTGAAAATTTGATCGATCATTTTTATCGTCGCCATGAGTTTGCCTGCAAAATTTCAGCTCGCTAGAATACGGGAAGAGAGTTAAAAATCGACCCAATTTATTATTTTGGCCAACAGACGCAGCGAGTTAATATAAAGGATTTTTTAAAATGAATAAATTATTTCAAGCCATTGATTTATTCAAGTTTTTTAAGATATTTAAAGCTCGTAGTTACACTGCCAAAGGGGCCGTCCACAAATGACGTCAGGTGATTTTTGCCGAATTTCATCCCCCTCCTCCTCGTCACACGTCTTCACGAAAAGTTAGACCCCCTCTACAATAAGACGTCACAAAGCTTTGCCACATCTGATAAACGCCGTATTTTCTAATTGAAAATGTGCATGTTTCAAATCACTTATTTTTACATTCAAGTATCTAAGACTGTACTCTAATATCGTAACACTCGTGAAGCCATGTAACACGTCTTTAAGTAAGTTGTAAGCATTAAAATATTTAATTGGAACTTTTTTTTAAAGTGGAGAATTTTGATATGACGTAACAGTTCTTAAACACCCCCCTCTTCTCCGTCACACATTGTCACAAATTTGTGACCCTCTCCCTTTCCAGGTGCGTGACGTCAGTAATGGACAGTTCCTAATATAATTTCATATTTTTCCGTGGGGCGGCAAACCTGGGTTCAGCCCCGGGCGGCACATACCCACGCTACGCCGCTGTGATCGACATAAAACTTTCGCAAGTTCCTAGAATACACTCCCACAAAGGATTCTTGCAAAAATGGTAATTTCTTGATTAAACTTGGTGCTTAAGATTTTGATGACACATATAAAGAAACTATACGACTAAATATGTCCAAAATTTACACAGGCTTCATTTCGAAATTTTACGCGTAACGGACTTAACGACTGACAGCACTGTCGACAACGTTCGCCTAGTTAAGCCTTCTCTTTTACGACCCCATCTTCACGAAATTTGTTAGGCGGCTTTCCTGCTCTAATCGACACTGATGGACGTACTTATTTCCTTGGTATCACGTCAATGTCATTTACCATATTGAACAATTGCAACGGTCTTTATCCTTATGGTCCCATCTTACTGAAATTTGGTAAGCAGGTTCTCAACACTAACAGAAATTCTTCTTTTTCGCGCGGGTATTTTGCTAGGAGAGGAATAAATTTAAAGAAATCAATTAATGTTATTTTTTAAATAGTTATGCCAGAAACCTTCGTGGAAATGTACATTAAAAAGTTCCAAGTTTAATGGCAATCGGATAAAGAAATAATAATCTGAAAGCTTGCATTAAAAATAATATTTATGGCCCAGGCAAAAAAATAAGTGATATATTTTTTAATGTGTTGCCATTACACTCAACAACTAATCAAATTATCAGGGCCATAATACGTGGCGTAACAACGGCTCAGCATTGGGGCAGTTGACAAGGGTGCCGGTGTTGCAAAATAAATCCTCCCCCATACAGAGTCTCCCCCCGGAGACTCTGTTTTAAAACAAATCCTCCGGGGGGAGAAAATGTTTTCCTCCCGATTAAAATAATTTCGCCCCTACCCTGTAAAATATTGTCTCCCCCAAAATAAATTCGCCCCCATCATACTTTCGATATAAAACAAAGAGATCATTAAAAATCAAAAGAATAAAGAATACTTACTTGTGTATTGCTGTAATATTCACACATGTTTAATGTAATACTATTTATGGTAGTGGCGTAGATATAGAGAGATAAGAGGGGGGTGCGGTCCATACCGTTTGACACCACTCAGGGGCGTGACATAATATTCACACATGTTTACTGTAATACTAGTTATTGTAGTGGCGTAGAAATAGAGAGATAAGAGGGGGGTGCGGACCATACCGTTTGACACCTCTCAGGGGCGTGACATAATATTCACACGTGTTTACTGTAATACTATTTATTGTAGTGGCGTAGAAATAGAGAGATAAGAGGGGGGTGTGGACCATACCGTTTGACACCTCTCATGGGCGTGACATAATACTCACAGATGTTTACTGTAATACTACTTATTGTAGTGGCGTAGAAATAGAGAGATAAGAGGGGGTTGTGGACCATACCGTTTGACACCTCTCAGGGGCGTGACATAATATTCACACATGTTTACTGTAATACTATTTATGGTAGTGGCGTAGATATAGAGAGATAAGAGGGGGGAGCGGACGATACCATTTGACACTTCTCAGGGGCGTGATATAATTTGAAAAATTACTTAATTACTTGATTTTTAAATCCTTTATATTAAATCGTGGTGTCTGCGGCGGACCTTGCTTGCTTGCTTGCTTGCTTGTCGCCAAAACTTTTGATCGATTTTTAACCCACTTGCTCGCAAGATAGCGAGCTGAAATTTTGCAGGCAGTTTCGTACCGATGATAAAAACAACGTATCAAAATTTCAGATCGATCGCATGTACCGTAATTAAATTATTGATTTTTTAGATTATTTTATTTATTCCTATGTATCATGCTATTTTTTGAGATAGAGCGTCGCGGTGCGTATTATATTGAACAACCTTTCTGTCGCGCAATAAGGTGCGTATTTTATTGACAGCTCTTTTTATAAACATATTCCTGATCGGTGCGCATTATATTAAACACGTTTTACGACACAACTGCAATTTTGTATTTCTGGATGGTCTGGCGCTGCGTATTATAATGAACATTCTTTTAATTACTTCTCGTACATAAAGGATTTATAGTCAAAAACTTGGTTTTTTACGGGTTTTTTTTATTTCCCGCTGTACAAATTGACGCACAGGCAGTTTTGGGGTGTAAAAAGGCAGTTGTTTTGTTTCATAAAGCAAGGATTATGTCTTTATAGGCATGGGTTTGTGTTGTTACTATAAATAGTAAGTTTGTACAACGTTGGGTGTTCAGACGATGAGAAGGTTTCTTAATATCTAGAGTCGGGGGGGAAAGGGTGGGTAGTGACCCAATTAAGTAACCGCACGGAGGGAACAAAAATCGGGCTACGACACTGACCTGTTTAACTTATGACCTGATTATAAAGTCTTTTTTTTTAAAATTCTGTGGGCTATGCATTGTTATTGTGAGACGCAGAGGCGAGGCGTCAATGGAGGTGGGGGGGGGTACTAGTGGTGCTGACTGCACTAGCTGACACAATCACAAGGGGTAAAACAAAATCTAAAATTAAGTTTGTTCCCGTTATTTGGCACTGGAAGACTCGGAGGAGGACTATGGGTTTAGTCGTGAGGGGGTGACATATTGAGCTTATATACAGATATATATATATATATATATATATATATATATATATATATATATATATATATACTAGCAGACCCGTCGTGCGTTGCAACGATCAAAGTAAAATGGAATAAATTTAAAGAAACCAATGAGTGGTATGTTTAAAAACAATTCTGAAGAAACCTTCGTGGAAGTGTGAAAAAAAATCCAAGTTTCATAGCCAACGGATAAATATATTAATAATTAAATAGCGTACAAAAGAAGAAACGATATTAAGGCCCACGGCCCAAAAATGAGTGATATTATAGTCTTTTATTGCCAATGTACTCAAGCTATATTCCTCAATATCGTGTAAAATTGAATAGGGAATACAATGATTAAATTTCAGTAAAAAGACTTTTTCGAAGGAATGGAAATTAAGAGTTCAGTGCCCTATAGTAATATAGGCTCTTAAGTTTTTATATTCTAAGTTTTGTCAAAATCCAGTTATTTTCTCAATATCTAACTCTTAAACTACTTTTTATATACCTAAAATAGGGGGGAAAATAACATTAAGGGGCCCCTGGCCCATTCGGTGCAAGAGGTCAATTTCAAAAACCTGTTCATTTTAGTTCATTTTTATTGTGGCTATATTTCTCAAGCTCTTTAAAAAGTAAATAGGAAAAATATCTTAAACATATACGAAAAAAGATATTTGGGGCCCCGAAGATATTGGATTAGAAGTTCAGTGTCTATTGTATTTTAATATAGGCTACCAAGTTTTTGTATGCAAAGTTTGGTGAAGATCTATTCATTTACTAAGTAGCCAACGTAGAAACTAATTTTTATATAGCTCATATAAGATAAAAACGACATCAAGGGCCCCGGGGCCCATTCAGTGCAAGATATAAAGTTCAAAACCCCTGTTCATTTCAATTTGTATAATAATGGATACATGTGTCATTATTTGTCAAGATAGTTAATGACTGAATGGTGAATAAAATCTTAAACGTTTAAGAAATGTGAATTTTTGGGCCCCCAGCCCCAAAGGAATGACTATTTGCAGTTCAGTGCCCTATAGTATTTTAATATTGGCTATCAAGTTGTCATATACAAAGTTTGGTTAAGATCCAACAATTTACACAGTAGCTAGCGCTTAAACTAATTTTTATATAGCTCATATAAGCAAAAAATGACATTATGGGCCCCCGGTGCCCCACGAGTGTTAAATTTAGAAAAACAAGTTGCCAGTTACCATCCCAGGTAGGTACTTAACAGGCTCCAAAAAATTCATGACGATCGAATGAACTGTTTAGACAGCTATAAAGGACATGCACACACACACACACAGACATACTTTGATTTTTATATATATAGAAGATAGATAAGATATAAGAAAAAAAAAGACATTTAGGGCCCCTGGGCCCATTTGGTGATGGATGCATTTTTCAAAAATCTTTTCATTTAATTAAGTTTCCTCATAGATATATTCCTCAAGATCGTGAAAAATTGAATGGGGGAAAATACATTAAACATATACGAAGAAAAGACCTTGGGGGCCCCCGGCACCAAAGGAATGGACATTTGAAGTTATGTGTCCTATAGTATTTTAATATGGGCTACCAAGTTTATGTATTCAAATTTTGGTTTAGATCCATTCATTTACTCAGTAGCTAACGTAGAAACTAATTTTTATATATCTTATATAAGCAAAAAAAGACATTAAGGGCCCCGGGGCCCATTCAGTGCAAGATATAAAGTTCAAAACCCCTGTTCATTTCAATTTGTATAATAATGGTTACATGTGTCATTATTTGTCAAGATAGTTAATGACTGAATGGTGAATAAAATCTTAAACGTTTAAGAAATGTGAATTTTTGGGCCCCCAGCCCCAAAGGAATGACTATTTGCAGTTCAGTGCCCTATAGTATTTTAATATTGGCTATCAAGTTGTCATATACAAAGTTTGGTTAAGATCCAACAATTTACACAGTAGCTAGCGCTTAAACTAATTTTTATATAGCTCATATAAGCAAAAAATGACATTATGGGCCCCCGGTGCCCCACGAGTGTTAAATTTAGAAAAAAAGTTGCCAGTTACCATCCCAGGTAGGTACTTAACAGGCCCCAAAAAATTCATGACGATCGAATGAACGGTTTAGACAGCTATAAAGGACATGCACACACACACACAGACATACTTTGATTTTTATATATATAGAAGAAGATATATATATATATATATATATATATATATATATATATATATATATATATGTGTGTGTGTGTGTGTGTGTGTGTGTTAGATATTACAAAAGCTTTGTACGGAATAAATGTGATTTCAGTTTCAGTTACTTTTATTTAGTCAAAAGTTTGCGTACACACACAGACATAGATTTTTAAATTTAAATTATTTTGTAAACATTCAGAAATACAGCGCAATTATTGAACCTTATTTTCATAACATCACCATGCACGAATAGATTATCTCATATCACGATTGTGAAATTATCTTTTACTGTACACGTGTATTATTTTTCTTTATGAATTTGAATTTTTAAATGCCATAACAGTTTTAAATACAACGAATATATTAAAATTTCAAAGCATTTTACACATGTTACAAACAATTTAGACGTTGGCTCCAATAATCATGACTAACATTAAATTTTCTGCTATAATTTATACCGCCCCTTTCTAGAGTGTCTAAACTAATTATGACATTATGGACTGGACAGCCCAATCTAGAGTTGTGTCCAAAAGAGAAAAAATAATTAAGAAAATTGTATCTATCCGTTAACATATTTTACAAAGTCTTTAAATGGTACTTTGATTTTACTATTTATATTGCTAGATATTCTAAAATATTAGAAAGCTTTAGGAGATACAAAAAAAGAGTATTAACACAAGAGAATCACAACTACAGGTTACTATTTTAATATTAGCAGGTATACAATACTTCGAGGATAACAATTAAGCTACAATTGCAAATCGCATAGTGAGAAAAGTTTCTTTTTTAAAAAATGATCAAACATACATACATACTTACAAAAACTAGTACATGTATTGCAAAATTTATCTTTCAAATATTAAAAAAAATTTATTAAACAAAATATTAAACATACATGCATACATACATAACATACATACATGCATACATGCATACATGCAAACAAACATACATACATACATACATACATACAAACAAACATACATACATACATACATACATACATACATACATACATACAAACAAACATACATACATACATACATACATACATACATACATACATACATACATACATACATACATACATACATACATACATACATACATACATACATACATAAATACATACATACATACATACATAAATGCATACATACATACATAAATACATACATACATACATACATACATACATACATACATACATACATACATACATACATACATACATACATACATACATAAATACATACATACATACATACATACATACATACATACATACATACATTCATTCATACATACATACATACATACATACATACATACATACATACATACATACATACATACATACATACATACATACACACATACACACATACATACATATATGCATCAATAATTACATACATACATATATGCATACATAATTACTACATACATACATGCTTACATACATACATAAATACACACATACATACATACATACATACATACATACATACATACATACATACACACATACACACATACATACATATATGCATACATAATTACATACATACATATATGCATACATAATTACATACATACATACATACATACATACATACATACATACATACATACATACATACATACATACATACATACATACATACATACATACATAAATACATACATAAATACATACATACATACATACATACATACATACATACATACATACATACATGTATACGTACATACATAAATTCATACATACACACATACACACTCATATAAATTACTCCCTAATGCCTCCCTTTGCGTGATTATTACATTATAATAACTCATTAGACTACAGGTGACCAGACCCTTAATAATTGAGAGCCGTTTTAAAATATTTAAAAATTGTTGAGAGTTGCATTGAAGCATTATGAGTCATAAAACATGGCTTGGAAATCTTTCAGTAATCCTTTTAATATATCTTTAATAAATTGCACTCGAGCCGCAATGTGAACACAGAAGAGCCGCATACGGCTCGCGAACTGCGGTTTGACCACCGTTGCTTAGAACGTGAAGGTTTCCTAAGCAGACTTCTTCATACCTCAGCTAACTATGACTCGATAGACAACTTAAATGGCCAATACGTGTCCCACCTTGAAGCAATCTATCTATTAAGACATATAGCTAGTCTTTACCCGTTCAACAAAAGACGCTTCATGTTTTCCTGTCGCATTTCATCAATAAACAAGCCCACCTCTGTGTTACCCCTTAAGTCTCCAGGATTCTAACATTCCGTAAGGTCATTGACCTTATCCCTAACTAATTCAGCGGCACACATAAACGGGAATCTCAAGCTAACTAAGCGCCTCATCTCAACCCAGATCTCCACAACACTTTGATCTGGGTTATATTGTGAATTTAACGCAATGGGTATCACCAACCCTAGCTAAGACACTGATTGTTTAATCGTGTAACCTGTTTTTTTACTTTATTTTCTAAATTTAAAAACCTTGGCTACATTTGATTTGTTAAATTTTCTCCAGTAACTTTAGTAAACGCTACCGATAATAGACAGTAATAATGTTTTTGAATTATTTTAATGCACACATAGAAATCGGTAATTTCGTTTAGGTCCTTAACACATGATCTACCCACAAACGTAAAGAGTGAATTCTTGTTCCGAAATATCGGTGTCACGTTCTCGTATTACTTGATCATCTTTGTATTTCAGTTCATTTGTCTGATATTCTTTTAAATAACTCTGGGCAATTAACCAACTCTAAATATGTGTCTATACGGGCATACACCCACTTAGCCCGCAAATTGCTACGCCCCTGACAAAGCTTAAGATTGCTCAATTTCCAATAATCATACAGAAATGAATGTAGAACAAATACAAATTATGTTTTAAGTCATAAAGTTTAATAAAACAATTATTTATAATTTCCAATAATTAAGGGGAGGGTTTATTTTAACCCGGAGACTTCATTTTAAAACAAAGTCTCCGGGGGCGACTTTGTTTTAAAATAAACTCTCCGGGGGGAGACTTTATTTTGGGGGAGACTTTATTTCGTGACACCGGCCTTTGCCAGTTGATAAGGGCGCCGCTAAATCTCTAATTTTTTAATTTTTATTTAAATAAATATTTCACTTTTATACTCGATAACAAAAAATTGAATAATTAAGTACACTTAAATAAATTTAATATTGTTTATTATGTTTGTAGCCTTTGCAGGGCTTTTTATCATATAAATGCAACTAGTCTTAATTTGGTAGGCACGCGGCCAGCATTGATGCAGATGTTGTGACATTTTTCGTAACTATACAGGCATTGTACAAATATTTCTCCTTGTCAACTAGTAAATGAAAAAAATATATCCTCACTCACTGAAATCAGCCTAAAAAAGCATACGGACACAAGATGGTGTACCAAAGCAAATGCTTAAGTGGTGTTTATGAGCAACTGAAGCAAATTATTTTAGTATTAATTGAAATGAAGGATAACCACTTACTTGGTGACTCATCTGTTCCTAAATCATTGCACCGTCAAATTAATAGTTACAAGGTCATTGCGTTTATAACTATTCATAATTTGATTTTTGAGGAAAAATAAGCAAAGTCAATTTAGCACTACAGAAAAAAAAACAGGATATTTTCGATTAACATTGTCAATAAAAGGACTTTTAAATGACTTTGAATATAAAAAAACTAACGAAATCTATAACATTTTTGACCAAAATTGAAGAAACGTGTATTAAAATGAAAATTGAGCCAGTTGAAAAGAGGAAAGCAAAATGAACACGAATTCCAGGAAAGCATGCTGAAGCTGAAGGGCCTTACTTGGATTAATTCATTTTTAAAAATATTTCATTCAATAATGATGCAGTTTTAAGACATATTTGTTTCTCTGAAAAATATAGCAGAAGACTTTAATTTTCTGACTGGCAAAGCTTTTCAATCTTTTGCAATGGCAGATTTAGAATCTAAAGCTGTTCTATTATCAGGAAAATTTCCTAAAATAATAAAGAGCAATTTATAATTAAAATAAAATGCTTTAAACAACGAACAAATGAACTATTTCAAAACAAAAAATCCCGATGATATGTTTCATTTATGTATTATAAATGTTCTCGCTACATGCGTATTGCAAGAAGCGTACCCGAATATCGAACGAGCTCTGAAAACATTTCTTACAATTCCAACCACAGCATCCACTGCTGAAAGGAGTCTCAGCAAGATAAAATTTACCAAAATTTACTTGAGTGTGACATCAGGTCTACAACCCACATCAACTCTAGCTGTTCTTTCCATCGAAATTGAACTTACCAGTCAAATAAACTTCGATGAAATATTCACTAATTTTGCAAACGTTAACCCTAGAAAAGTTAAGCTTTGAGCCTTTGATATAGGACATAGGAGTGGATTGGTGGAGTTTTACTTAGTTGTACATTAAATTTTGAGTTTATATCGTTATCCATGAGATAGTGAGTATGAAACATTGATACTATTGTTTTTATTTATAATACATGATACTTCAAGTTTTGCTGTAGTCTTTATTAACGCAACAATATCCCGTTTTATCCCCCAATTTATTTGATATTAGTTAGTAAATAATAAACTGTAAATTAGAATTGTTCCTGACTTTTGCATTTTTTTTCTACGCACATTTAAGACTGTCAATGTCAGACTACGTAATTCTTGTCATAAACAAAATAAGAGAAATTCTTTTTTTTTCCTAACTATTGAAAAAGTCGCAAAGCTGAAACTTGTCAAATTATCAAGGGCACCAAAAATAATAAACCAAGGGCACCAAAAATAATAAACCAAGGGTGTCAAAAATAAAGTCACATCTCTTGCTGTAGTTTTAATAAAATAATAATCATAAAGCTTAAATCTTTTCTTTTTTTTTAAAAATGGCCCAGGTGACCAAAATGGTGCATGATGTAATTTTTAAAATCCCATATTTCTTGCAATCTAGATCACGATGAATCTGTGTTTTAATATATGTAAAGATAGTGTAAATAGAATGGAAAAGACCATGTCAAACGTTTACAACAAGAAAAGATTTTAGGCTCCTAGTCAAAAAGGAATCAACATTTGGAGCTCAATGACTCTCAGTATTTTTAATATGGGTCGTCAGTTACTTATGTTTAGTCAAGATCCATCCGTTAACCTAGTATTTTTTTATATATTATGAAAAAATGACATTATAGGCCCATGGGTCTCATAATTCTTAGTAATACTATTTAAACAAAAAAGTTATTCAGAGTTTATTCCACAACTTCCCCAAATTAAAAAAAAACTAATGAAAAAAATATGTTAATTAAAATCTGGATCATAATGGAAATGTAATCAACATTTGTCAAGACCATGTAAAATAGAATGGGGAATAAAAACTTAAACGTTTACGAAAAAATGATTTTTGGACGTCGGCCAGAAGGAATGGACATTAGGAGTTCAGTGCTCTATAGTATTCTAAAATAGGATCTGAGGTTTTTATATACCAAGTTTGGTCAAGATCCATTCATTTTCCCAGTAGCTAACCCATGATACTAATTTTTATAAAGCTGATAAAAGCACACACACACACAATCAAAACATTCGGTGCTAGATGTAATATTAGAAAAACCTGTTCGTTTGAACTACTTTACAATAAATTAATGTATCTATATTTCTCAAAATCTATTTTTCTGGAGAGTACACTGGAGAGGACGCAAGGTGTAGACAAAACACTGGAAGCAGCAATTACCGGTTCTAAGCTGAAGCTAAATTGACGTTGGCACCAGGGGCCGCTTTCGACTCTGAGAGTGAATACCAAGTTTCACTGGACATCTACCAGTTAATTAGGTGATATCCCATTATGGCTTGCCTTCTCCACTGGGTGTATGGAGATAAGAGTTACACTCACCAAGTGGGCAAAAAGCACCAAGAAATAAAAAAAGAACCCAGCTCTTCAAATAGCTAGCTGGAACGTGAGGACTATATGTCCCGGCATCACAGATAACCTGCAGTTTATAAAAGACACACGGAAAACATAAATAATTGATAGGGACATCGCATGCCTTCCAAGCGGCTCACTAGAATAGACAAATTACACCTTCTTCTGGCAATGCAGACCTACAGACGAACTAAGACAGCATGGTGTAGGTTTCATAGTTAAGAACACCAACCTACCATCAATTCAATCCCCCGTCATCAGGCACGGAGAGGATGGTCACTCTAAGACTCAGAACAGCTGCAGGCCCAGCAATCATTCTTAGTGCATTATGCGGCACTGAAAGCACACACAGAAACTGGTTTGCAACAACTCGTGTCAAGCTTCTCCAACTCCTGCAAAGAATTTGGACTGTAAATCAGCTTGAAAAAGACAAACATCATGGCCCAAAACATACGTTCTCCTCCTACCATCAATATCGACAATAAAAACTTGGAGGTTGTGGACAGATTCACCAACTTGGGGTCCAACTTCATAACTGTCCATCGCAGACGAAATAAACAGTAGAGTTAGCAGGCAGCTGTTACAATGGCTAAACTAAATAAACGGGTCTGGCAAAACACCAAGCTAACGGAGAAAACCAAATTGTGTGTCTATCATAATGCCTGCGTCATCAGTACGCTGCTATACGGGAGCAAGACATGTACCACCTATACATCCCATGAGCGCAAGCTTAATAGCTTCCAATTGAGGTGCCTGCGTCGCATTCTTGACATTAAATGTCAGGACAATGTGTCAAATAGTGAAGCCCTGATGCGTGCCAATACCAAAAGCATGTTCTCAATCCTTAGTGAAAGACGCCTGAGATGGCTGGGACATGTTAAAAGAATGAGCCCGGGCCGCATCCCAAAAGAACCTCCTATATGGAGAACTGGCATTGGGAAAGAGGAAGACAGGTCGCCCACGTCTCCGATTTAAAGATGTCTGCCAAAGGGACATGAAAGCAGCCAGAATACGCACAAGCGAATGGGAGTGTAAGACAGAAGACCGATCTACTTGGAGCACAGTTGTCAAAGAAGGCCTCACAGTAGCCGAGGAGCGCAGGATGGAGGAGGCTACAGACAGAAGAGCTAGGAGAACGGCCAAAACATAAGGAAACACAGAACTCGCATGCAAAAGCTGTGTTAAAGACTGTCACTCAAGAATAGGACTGCACAGCCATACGAGGAAAAGAAACTCTACCCAACGGTGATTTACCATCGTCTTGCGAGACGGAAGGATGCTGATTAATAAAATTGAAGAGGGACAAATGTTAAAAGATTGCGAAAAAAGACATTTTGGGCTCAAGCCCCGAACGAATAATCATTAGGAGGAGTTCAGTGGCCTTCCGTATTTTAACCAAGTTTTTATATACCAAGTTCATTTCCAAGTAACTGACGCTTAGACATCTATATAAATAATTCTCTACGTCGCCCAACCATGCGGGACACCACGCACGCACGCCGACTCTCTAACCCTCTTCCCGCCCCCTTCACCAAAGCGAGTATGTGCAAGCGAGCATGACGAATGACGCTCGCTGGGGTCGACAATTGTCTCGAGACCAACAATGGTCCTTGCATTCACTGCATTGTTCCTTCACAGAATAACGTGAGATTCGTAGTGTACTGGTTATCACGTACGCCTTATACGGGGAAGGTCCTGTCCCAGCAAAAACATTGGGTGTTTTTAGTTTTTATAAATGTCTGTTTGTGCCCGTTCTTTTACCCCTTTATTGCCAACATGGCTGACCCTCGCTAGGGTCGGCCAATCACAGTTTATGGTTGGCAAGCTAATGTGGAAAAATGTGGTGGGCATGTAGATAACCACAGTGCGAATGTCTCGAAAACAACAATGAGTCGGCAGTCCCCCCACCAAACCGACGTTCACTCGCGTTGTTTTGATTTCTTCGTGCTGTAGTTTGTGTCCGTCCTTTCTCCACTTTCTTTGCACTCTCCATGTGCAAGTCTGTGTCTAGTATTTTTCTATTTCTCATAGAAGCAAATAACAAAGTAGGGCCCCCTGGCCCATTCACTGCAAGATGTAAATTTCGAAACACCGTTCATTTCAACAAATTTCTTAATGGATTCATTTATCTATAGTTCTTAAAATCGTGTACAAATGATTGTAAAAATAAAACTTAAACGTTTACTAAAAAAATGACATTTGGGGCCCCAGACCCCAAAGGAATGAAAACTAGGATTCCAGTGGCCTACCTAATTTTAAAATGGGCTCTGAAGTTTATGGCTATCAATGTGCGAGACTTAACTAAAAGAATGTTCATAATAATACGCAGCGCAAGACCATCCAAAAATACAAATTAACTGATCATTTCTAACCTCTGAAATGATACTTTCTCACTTGAAGATCTAATTCAGGTGGTAAGAGCACTCAATCAACAAAAACTGAAGATACTTTTGTTAATGTTAGGTGGGCAAAGTTGGGCTGTAGCCAGGCAAGCTTTCATCAGCATGTTCACCAGCTCATTTTTTTAGTAGATCAAAAATTATTATTTAGAGAAACCTCTATGAACTTCAATGTCACCATACTCTAAAGAGGAGTTTAAAAGAGCACAAAGTCTACAAAATGAAATGAACAAACTGGCCATATTCTTTTTTTTATCGTTAATTCTGTACTTCGTTATTAGAAAATCCATTTTGTCTACTCCACACATAAAGTCATCATAGACCCGAATGCACTTCGGTCATCAACAAAAATAACATCCTTGCAACTTTCACCTCATTGTCAAACTTGTCCAACCCTTTGATCATACAAACATCTCATTATGCTTTAATTTTATAGTCACTTGATACGCTGCCATCGTTTTCAGGTCTTTTTCTGATTTCAGCACACATCACATCAACCGTTTGGATTTCACAATACCCAAAGAAAAAGTATAAATTTTTAAAAACTTTAAAATTCCTTAATTAAAAATAGTCTAAACAAAATGGATCAACTGATCAATGCTGATCAACTACGTTAAATTCCTCGCTGGGCAGCTGTAAGCAACGTGCCCTTATTGCCGAGGTCCCTCTGCAGTAAAATTGTGTACTCTGTTTTGAAGTAGCGTATATCGATTGCCAGGCATGTGTTGAATACTGTTGTCTACATACTAGACAGCAATACTCGTATTGACTCTGTTGTCTATGAGTAATATTAATAATTATGGCTCTAGCCCCCAGGATTACAATACTTAACGTAAATTTAAGTACTAGTCTAGAACTAATCTTCAAATACTACAACTGCAATATCTAAACACATACAATTAATTACGCAAAACTCCTTCGTAAACAATAGAGAGAATATTTAATACTGTTAAATATAACATACCAAATGAAATAGCTTTACACAATATATGGGTACATTAACGATTAGCATAGACAAATCAATAAACATTAGACGAAGACTAAAATGGATGATATATGAGTGTGACGAAATTTATGGAGTCAAACTCATCTGCGCACGGGAACGGGGGAAATCACTATTGTCTGACTCGAAACAGTCAACATTGCGGCGACCCGACCTGATTAGGTATGCCCCAGAATCATGCGACAGGTCACGGTTGCATGACTGAGATACAACAAGTAACAGCCAATCAGAAAAGGGATTAGTATGCTACCCGTCGGGTATAAAGGAAAAGGCAAACCAGAATTCAATCTCTTTTCCGCCCAAGACGACAGCTGAGGTTAGTGTCTGTGTGACCTTAGTTCATACCACTACACCAGCTTACATCCTTGCAGCGAGTGAGCCGACATTGCTTTTCTAGCCAGAATCCATGTAAGTTGAACTCCAGCTTTGTTCCCTCGTATTTGTATATATATTTCATGTGATTATCTAAATGTCAACCCATGTAGAATGCTGTGCTGAAATCATTGAAATGTGTTGTTGTTGTTGTTCGTCCGTCGTGATCGACGATGACCACTCTCATCATATTTGCTGGGCCGCCACATGTGTTCTCTGGTGGCTTATTAACCCTATTTTTGCGCGAAAGAGGCGTCCGCATGTCGGACAAGAGATAGAAGCGGTCCCTTCAGGGGGGTTTTGGTTTCGTTCCTTTCTGGCCTGGCGTTTTAACTTGGCAGCCTGTTGTCTATTAGCTTCACAAACAGCTGCGCCATTCCATATCGTAGAGCGCCAGTGGGCTCGGTTACTGGCTGCCGCTTCCCAGGAGTCATGTCCGATGTCGAAGGCCTTCAGAGCAGTTTTAAGTGTGTCCTTGTAGCGCTTTCGTGGACCTCCGAGTGCTCTTTGCCCTTCGGTAAGTTCACCGTAGAAGAGCCTCTTGGGTAGGCGATGATCGGGCATGCGCACTAGATGCCCCGCCCAGCGTAGTTGGCTTTGCATGAAGATAGTGTGGATGCTGGGGAGTCCTGACCTGGCTAATATTTCGGTGTCTGGAACTTTTTCCTGCCATTTTATATTGAGAATTTTTCTAAGGCTTTTGGTGTGGAAGTGGTTCAGCAACCTCGCATGGCGTTGGTATACAATCCAAGTTTCACATGCATATAATAAGGTGGGGAGCACTACAGCTCTGTATACTTTTAGTTTTGTTTGGGTGCTGATTCCCCTTCTGTTCCAGACACTGTCATGCAATCTACCGAATGCTGCGCTGGCCTTTGAGATTCTCGAGTTCACCTCGTCATCAATATTGGCCTTCTGGGACAGTGTGCTGCCAAGGTAAGTAAAGCGGCTCACTGTGATGATTTTGTTGCCGTTGATGAATATGTTAGGCTCAGTATAGGATTTGCCCGGGGCCGGCTGGTATAACACTTCTGACTTGTTTGTGCTGATGGTGAGCCCAAAGTTAGAGCACGCACTGGAAAATTTATCAGCACTTAGTTGCAGTTGTGCTTCAGAGCCCACGTTAAGGGCACAATCATCAGCAAAAAGAAGTTCCAGGATGCTGTCTGATTTGACCTTTGTCTTAGCTTTAAGCCTCCTGAGGTTGAACAGACGACCATCAGTGCGATACCTGAAGTCCATGCCTACATTTCTATTCCTGAAGGCCTCTGTAAGCATGGCTGAGAACATGAGGCTGAACAATGTTGGGGCCAGAACACAGCCTTGCTTAACGCCATTTGTGACATGGGAATGGTTTAGAGACCTCTCCGTTGTCCTGGACTCGAGCCTGCATGCCATCATGAAATTGCCTTACAATGGCTATATACTTATTTGGACACCCATACTTGGCCATAATCCTCCATAGGCCCTCTCTGCAGACTGTGTCAAAGGCTTTCGTAAGGTCTATGTAAATGGAAAATAGGTCCATATCTGCTCTTGACACTTTTCCTGCAATTGCCTGGCTGCAAAAATCAGGTCAATGGTCCCGCGTTCTTTCCGGAAACCACATTGGCTTTCTGGTAAAAGACCCTGATCCAGATGTGCATTTAGGCGATTTAGGAGAATTCTGGCGAGTATTTTTCCTGCAATTGATAGCAGTGAAATTCCACGATGATTATCGCAGGCTTGGCGGTTCCCTTTTCGCTTGTACAAGTGGACTATAGAGGCATCTTTAAAATCCTGGGGGACAGCCTCTTGCTGCCACATCATTAGGAAGATTTCATGCAGCTTTTCTAGTAGAACCATGCCACCTTCTTTGTATATTTCTGCTGGAATTGAGTCTGCTCCAGGAGCCTTTCCACATGACAGAAGATGTACAGCTCTTTGCGTCTCAAGAAGTGTAGGCGGGTCATCCAATACCAGGTTAATTGGTACTTGAGGGAGGCGACTGATAGCATCTTCATTAATACTTGAGTTGCTGTTTAGGACAGCATGAAAGTGTTCAGCCCAGCGCTCAAGAATCTTCTCCCCGTCAGTAATTAGATATGTCCCGTCAGCACTGAGAAGCGGGGATGATTTAGACGTTGTGGGTCCGTACACTTCCTTAATGGCGATGTAAAAATTCTTCATATCATGCCTGTCTGCATATTGTTGAATCTCATCAGCTTTCTTGTTTAGCCATGAGTCTCGCATCCAGCGAAGTTTTTGTTGTATGACGCGGCGTATGATATTATATGAGTCCGTTACGGTTGAAGACCTGGGATTGCTGATGTGTCTTTTGTGGAGTTGATGTTTCTCTGCCAACATTTGCTTGATTTCAACGCAATTGTCATCGAACCAGTCTTGGTGCTTTCTCGTCGCGGGTGCAATGATTTGGGAGGCTGTACTGTAGATTAGATCTCTAAAGTTCGTCCAAACAGTCTCAATGTTCGTATTGTTTAGAGTGGTGGATCTCAGTTTGCCCTCTAGGGCTGTCTCCAGAGATTGTTTAGTACTCGCACTGTTTAGCTTTGTGATGTTTAGCCGTTTTAGGGTTTTCCTTCCTTGGGGCCGTCTTTTGGGCTGAATGCATATCTTAAGTTTAGAGATGATGAGACGATGGTCTGTCCAGCATTCAGCTGAATACTGAATGAAATGTGTTAACCCCTTGATCTCCGCACGGGGCCACGTGCGAGATTTAAATATCCTATGTTTATTTCTTAATTATGATTACACGCGCTCCATCAAACAGATGGACCAAGTTGTATTTGCGTGTAGTAAATAACATTATTATATTTTGTACCTCACTCCACTAACGAGGTGTCAGCCAGTTAGAGCTGCGCCCGTGATGGTAGAGATGAGATCCTAATTTCATTCTCGTGTTGAGTAAATATATTAAATGCTAATTTGTTTATATGAATCTATTTTAATTCCCTTTTGGCACCCTGCTCTGAAGGCTCGGCAGCCAGAAGGATGGGTTAAAGCAGACAAAGTAGAGAAACTACACATATACGTTTTTCTATTTTTAGTCTGGTTTCTGGGCACCCCCCAGTACCGGGAGAAGTGTCGTAACCTTCAGGACCAAGAGCCGGACCCACCGCTGTTCCAAGCGACTTGGACTGAAACCCTACCTCAGCCCTGCACCCATCGACAGGAACCTGAGGAGGACAACTCAAGTTACCAGTATTACGTCTAACGTAAACTGATGCCGACAAATGCACACTGCGTATGTCGAAGCCTATACGTGTAACCACACTATACGTATAGAAGCCGGTAGTTCACACTTCCGTGATCGCGGAAGTCACCTGGAACCATAGGTGAGCAGTTTGCCAAGCCATAGGAACTGAACGATTCAGATAGAGGGACCCTGCAGAACCAACCACACACGTCAGCAGTGACGGAGCCGTATGTTGGGCAGCACTACCCAGCTGAACGCTTCATCACACCTACTGACCAGGGAGCGTGCAGAACCAGCCGCCACACGGAGCGGGGCGCGACGACCCTTGCACTTAAGCACAAACACCATAAACATTCGGTTACAAGGATTAGCCTTGATGATGATAAAGCTAGGCCAAAGAAGGGATAGTTAATTGGTGGTATTACTGTTATCATTTGGAACCAGTTTCCACTATTGTGTAATTTATGTAAATAAATTTATTGTTACATTTTTCACCCTTTGGTCTGTTGATATATCAATTGAGAGAGATCACTAAATTTTATGTGTTGTGAGCGTGAAGGATTATTTAAACAAAATCCCCCAGACAAACTTGCCAAACATAAAGCACATCTTTCTCGCCATACGCGTATAAAATGTGGTCCGCGTCCGGGATTGTAGGATTGTACTAGTGATCTCTCGTATTCGATATAGCTAACTCAAGTAAAACATATATCATCATCATCGTGCCTTAACCTATGTTTATTGGTATTAATTAATTTAATTAGCAAATTTATTCGATATTAATATTTGTAATTAAACATAGTATTAGCAACATCAGATTGCTATACAAGGTTGGAGTTCACTTATAAGTTAGTATGGCAGAATTTGTAAGGGCCAAGGCCGAGGTCAAGGCCGAAGCACGCCGGGAAGGCGAGTCTCTTGGATTGGAGGGAGCTGATCTGTTACAGCACATCAACAGGGAAGTGGATTTATTTATAGCGCGAGAGAGAGAAGAGGCGGATCGGGAGATGGCCAAGGAGAAGGCGGATCGGGAGATGGCCAAGGAGAAGGCGGATCGGGAGATGGCCATGGAGCAGGCAGACAGGGAACACGCTCTGAGATTGGTAGAACTAGAAATAGAGAAAGAGAAAGTGAAGCAAGAGAAAACTAACGTCCCAGCAAGCAACCTTGTCCTGGATTCAAGGACAGGCCAAGTTCACCATTCACTGCTGTTCCCGCTGGACCCATTCGATGAAAAGTTGGAGTCGATAGAAGTGTATCTGGATAGGTTTGAACAGATCGCAAAGATGTATGAGCTCCCCGAGGACAAATGGAATCTTCGCTTGGCTCATTTTCTCAAGGGGATGCCTACGAGGTGTATTCCAAGCTAGATGAGGTAGACGCCAGGAACTATGCCGCTCTTAGAGCAGCTCTTCTCGTGAGGTATGAACTAACCGCATCCACATATAGGAAAAAGTTCAGGACGGCCAGACTGGAAAAATCTGAGACCTAAGGTCAGCTCCTAGTGAGACTAACTAAGTACCTGAGCAAATGGCGCACCCTGGGGAAGTACCCAGAGACCTACCAGGGCGTATTGGAAATGATCCTAGTGGAGCAAATGAAGGAGTGTATGACCCCTGACCTTCGAGTATTTGTAGAAGAGAATGGAGTAACCCATCTTGACCGGGTGAGGGAACTGGCTGATCGATACCTGACGGCCCATCGAGAAGGCAAGGAGCCTATTAGGCAGAAGCCCACCGGCCAACCCATGGACGACCAGATGCCGAGGGAGGAAGGAGGAGCGGCGCCACTTTTCCCGAATAAAGGGAGACCCGGATTCTCACCGAATAGGAATTCCACCCCAACATCTGTACCTTCGGGGAAAAATCGTACCTGGTGCGATTATCACCAAACTACATCTCACTCCAGTGAAGGGTGCCAGAGAAGAAAATCCCAGCCACATAGTCAAGCTATGGCCAAGCCCAGAGCGTTTCCACATACGGTGGGGGGCGATACTTGACGTACCTGCGACTGGAGAGAATAAGTTCATCGAAGCCTCTTGTGAGCAAGTCATGGTCAACGGAAAGCTGATCAAGTGCCTATATGACACGGGATGTTCGTGTGCAGCCATTGTCAACCGATAATTGGTCCTGCCAGGAGACATGACTAATGAGACCATAAGGATACAATGCCTTGATCGGCGCAGCCATCCGCAGACATTTCCCATAGCACGCATTAAGGTGGACACTCCACTCGTCAAAGGAATAATCCACGCGGCAGTCATGAATGCACCAGCATTCGACCTAGTACTTGGGAATAGATACTTTACGCTGGAGGAACTAAGGAGGAGGTATCATGATAAGCTGGAAGCAGCTAGAGTTGAGGCCGGGCCCTCACAACCGGAACTCACCCCTGGAACTGGAAGGTCACCTGGACGGAATCAGGGAGAATCACTCCAGCGTCACACTGAGTCAACCCTTAACTCCGGTAAGGGGTACCAGGGACACAAGAGACAAAATCACTTCAACCTAAGGGTTAATAAGTGCCCAAACCCTCCGGGCACGCATTACAAGAATCTTAGTTATGCGGCTACAGTTCTGCGTGGGAGGAGTAACCCCGACCCACCAAAACTGGCGACGGCAAAGAATTTAGTAAGCCCCAAACTTAATAAGAAGAATGTTGTAACAGACCGTAAGAACATAGGAATGGTTAGCTAGCCCATCATGAGGCGACAGCCAGAGTTCAACTCACCCCAGGTTAAAGTTACAACTTCAAAACTTGGTAAACTTGAGCCAAGGAAACAACTTGATGAGACCCCAACTCAAGCAAAACTTATCCATAAGGTTACTGTCAACCCAGTTAACAAGAAGGATAGACAGGAGGAGAACATAACTGTCAAATTTGAAAGGCAGGATAAAGGTACTAGAAGAAAATTGTAAACTGATGGATAATGCTTTCAATCAAGCCCTCATAATCAGGGATGGAGAAATAGCGTCATTAACAAAGCAACTTAGAGAATTGCAACAGGCGAATCTCTCAGTAAGACAGCTAAGAAACGAGGATATAACTCCACCAGTCAGTTCGGTGAGAGATATAGAGAAGGCCACCGTGATGTCCCATCACAACATGGGAACCACTGTGCCAAAGCATACACTGGGATTGAACACCACTGTGACGTCCCACCTCCAAAAGGGAACTACACAGGATCAATCAGGATTGAGCGAGAACAGGACGGTCCACCTAAAAGGGGAAGTCACTGAGTCACGAGCTCAATCCGACTCCGAGTCGGAAGAAACACCTGTTTTTAATACGGAAGGGTGTTAATCGAGGAGAGCTAGAAGTTCAACTCTGCACAGGAATTTCCCTCCATTATTAAATGATTCACCAAGATGACTCAGCTTAAAAAGGGGCGTATGTGACGAAATTTATGGAGTCAAACTCATCTGCGCACGGGAACGGGGGAACTCACTATTGTCTGACCCGAAACGGTCAACAATGCGGCGACCCGACCTGATTAGGTATGCCCCAGAATCATGCGACAGGTCACGGTTGCATGACTGAGATACAACAAGTAACAGCCAATCAGAAAAGGGATTAGTATGCTACCCGTCGGGTATAAAAGAAAAGGCAAACCAGAATTCAATCTCTTTTCCGCCCAAGACGACAGCTGAGGTTAGTGTCTGTGTGACCTTAGTTCATACCACTACACCCGCTTACATCCTTGCAGCGAGTGAGCCGACATTGCTTTTCTAGCCAGAATCCATGTAAGTTGAACTCCAGCTTTGTACCCTCGTATTTGTATATATATTTCATGTGATTATCTAAATGTCAACCCATGTAGAATGCTGTGCTGAAATCATTGAAATGTGTTAACCCCTTGATCTCCGCACGGGGCCACGTGCAAGATTTGAATATCCTATGTTTATTTCTTAATTATGATTACACGCGCTCCATCAAACAGGTGGACCAAGTTGTATTTGCGTGTAGTGAATAACATTATTATATTTTGTACCTCACTCCACTTACGAGGTGTCAGCCAGTTAGAGCTGCACCCGTGATGGTAGAGATGAGATCCTAATTTCATTCTCGTGTTGTGTAAATATATTAATGCTAATTTGTTTATATGAATCTATTTTAATTCCCTTTTGGCACCCTGCTCTGAAGGCTCGGCAGCCAGAAGGATGGATTAAAGAAGACAAAGTAGAGAAACTACACATATACGTTTTTCTATTTTTAGTATCGTTTCTGGGCACCCACCAGTACCGGGAGAAGTGTCGTAACCTTCAGGACCAAGAGCTGGACCCACCGCTGTTCCAAGCGACTTGGACTGAAACCCTACCTAATCCCTATACCCATCGACAGGAATCTGAGGAGGACAACTCAAGTTACCAGTATTACGTCTAACGTAAACTGATGCCGACAAACGCGCACTGCGTATGTGGAAGCCTATACGTGTAACCACACTATACGTATAAAAGCCGGTAGTTCACACTTCCGTGATCGCCGAAGTCACCTGGAGCCATAGGTGAGCAGTTTGCCAAGCTATAGGAACTGAACGATTCAGATAGAGGGACCCTGCAGAACCAACCACACACGTCAGCACTGACGGAGCCGTATGTGGGGCAGCACTACCCAGCTGAACGCTTCATCACACCTACTGACCAGAGAGCGTGCAGAACCAACCGCCACACGGAGCGGGGCGCGACGACCCTTGCACTTAAGTACAAACACCATAAACATTCGGTTACAAGGATTAGCCTGGATGATGATAAAGCTAGGCCAAAGAAGGGATAGTTAATTGGTGGTATTACTGTTATCATTTGGAACCAGTTTCCACTATTGTGTAATTTATGTAAATAAATTTATTGTTTAATTTTTCACCCTTTGGTCTGTTGATATATCGATTGAGAGAGATCACTAAAGTTTATGTGTTGTGAGCGGGAAGGATTATTTAAACAATATACCCCTAGACAAACTTGCCAAACATAAAGCACATCTTTCTCGCCACAATGAGTATGACCAAACTTCCCTTCTGGTCACTCTGGTCAGTGGGTGTGGTCAATTAGATGATTGACGGGTCTGTCTCGCGTCACTGCTTCTACCTGCTCCGTCTACCAATTAGGTCGTGCGATCTCTTTCCGGAGGTCAAGCCCTTGCTATGTGAACTGAGTCCTGAGTGACAGCTTAGTCTGTCCACTGCGATGAGCCTCTTCCACAATGGTTCTCACGTTTGAGACTCGGTCACCTTGCCCCCTTCATTTCAACACCAGCACGTCTACCGCCTGGTCTGCTCATCTACTAGGTTGGCTTGACTAATAGTACTCTCTTGATCTAACATGCTAAAACTAGTATACTAGCAGAAAACAGACTTCTCAGCTAGGCTCATAACTCACCACAGTTTTATCAACTTAGAACTTAATTCTAAGCGTGGTCTGTAATCTTCTGAGAGAGAGAGAGCGCCGTAAGGTTTGGTTACAGTATATAAAGACCCCTGGCCACGACATGATGACGTCTGCCCTAAATTCCTATCAATTCTATTGGGTGAATCTTAATTGCCCTGGGTGGTAAGCCCTACATTCCAATAACCTCTGTGCTAAATTCCTGACCCAAATAATATGCAGCATCCCTCCAAGGTTAGTGTATCGCCCAATGTCTGAAAACGTATCTCCCAACGGTTCTAATATTGTATGCGTCTCAAGCTATTATTGAGGGACTCAACAGCATATCTGCAACTGAATAAACTCTGGCCACTATTTGCCAAAACATTATAATCCTTGGAAATAAGTAAGTTTATCATGATAATGGTGTTTGCAAATAAAATGTTGAATCAACTCGGTAGAAGTATATAAAGTTTTCAATATCAAGTTTATCTTGCCTGGTTGCATCAGGATTAAATGGTTGTCTATTTTATTGAGAGGGCAGCTCCTTGTGAGCTGGTGTAACAGAGTTGACCTCACCATTGTCGTCTTCATCAATCAAGATATCGTTACTTTAGGCTCTTCATTAACACCACTGAACATTTCATCCCTTGAGTCATCTTTGTCATATGATTCTGAGAAGTTCAATTCTGAATCTTCGAGGTGATCTCAAGCATAGTCGGACTGTCAACAGCAAGACGTTGACTTTGTCATTGCTGTCAACCTGCAAGAAAATTATAAAATAATAAAATAACATTGACTTTAACGGATCTAATAACAGGCATTCAATGCCAAAATCCCATTCGCCATAAATAAATAAAACAACAACACTTTCTTCTACTTGTAGGATTATTATATAATCAATAAAATTACTGCTGTTTCTATTTGTATTATTATTATTCATTAATTAATTAATTCCCATTTTAAATAATATAAGAACGTTTAGAATAGTTAAATTGAAAAATAAAATTGTTAAATGCAAAATACAATAATACATATACAATGAATCCATGCTTATTCACTATTATTACTAACTTTCAAACTTACAACCTATTATCGACTTTACTCACTTTACTCACTTTACTCACTTTACTCACTCAATTTAGAAAAAATTATTTTAGGCACGCAAAAATGTTTCTAAAAATAAAATGTATACTTTCACACACAATAACATTAAAACAATCGTATCAATGTTATTTAAGATAGGAATTCAAACTTTAAATTAAAAATAAAAAATGTATTTAAAAAACTCACCAGATCGCTGTTTTGGGGCGCGATATTCAGTCATGGTAAATAAAATTATAAAAACTTCAGATAAAAAGATTTCCGATTAAAATGATGGATTGTTTGTCAGTGTTTATCGAAAATATCGAAAAAATTAAAAAATAATTATTTCTAAATAATTTTTAAAAAATGGAAGTCATGTGTACATAAGTACACGTCGTGTCCGAATGGGTATAGCCATCCCCGTCGAGTAACAGCGAGACGAGGCTTTGAAGTAAGGTTGATAAACGATAATCTGAAATCCGATTATTGGTTTTGAAAGCGATAATCAGTTTTAAATTTCTAAAAACGATAATCGAATTATTATTATTTTTAAAAATCATATCCGTACTGAAAAATACAAAACAAATATTTGAACAAAATTTAATCACGCCTTTGCCGACATGTTCATCCAATATGGCCGCCAAGGTGTATTTATTTATAAGTTTTGAGCGCTCCGTGCAGTGTATTTGTAAATTAATACATTTATTGTTTGTCGAAAACTGTGACGTCATTAAGTTCATTGATGTCTGAAATCGACAAAAATAGAGTAATAAATGCAGTCTTAGTAATCGAAATCACGATGTAGGCTAGACATAAAATACCATTGCCTACATTACGTATAGCGTGTGACATCAATTCGTTAATTCCACCTTTTCAACACCATCTTCGCCAGCCCTAGAAACAGCTCTACGTGGGACGGCATTTTTTTTTAAATTCAACGAAAACTGTGAAGTCATTTCCTTATTACACGTCATATTCGCCTTATAAGAAAATATTTCTATGAAGTCAGCGGTAAAACGATAACCGGCTTCAAATCGGATTTACACAACCGATAATCGGTTCGCCAAAAGAAAAAAAACACGAAATTAACATACCTACTTTGAAGGCTATCGAGGCTAACAGCGATTGCGTGGTTAGTCTTTACGGACGGCTCGTGTTTTAAGGATGGAAGAAGTGGATTAAATTTGGCGAAAAAATTCAATACCCCCAACCTGGATCAGACATATTATAAATGTATTTTTACTTGCTAGTTCAAAGGTTGCTCAGCAGAAGCATAACAAGTAAGGTTCACTATAATTATGAGTCTATATGCAGTGTTTTTATTCACAAATTTACATTTTTAAATATTAGTCAATTGTGTAACTGTAAAGCATATATTTCATCAACATAAAATTAGGGTTAAAGCAATCAAATTGTTTAGAGCATTAAATCCCAATAAAAATACATTTTAAAAAATCACAAAAGGAATTGTTCAATGCTGCTCTCAAGAATTTTTTAAACAGCTAAAACGGCTCTCGATTACTACGGGCCTGGCCACCCCTGTTATAAAGAAATATTACAGTGTATTCTGGACATATCTGGACATCAAAGAGCAGTATATTTGACCATACTAACAAGGAGATTATAGTGCATATGTTGCAGTTTACCATTGTACTTTTTAATAGTAAATGGATAACATGTAAACAGTTTATGAGTTTGCCTGACAGGATGTAACAAAACAACGAACGTTTCGGCTAAGACCCTTCCTCAACTAACAAACAGTACACAAATAAAACGAATATAAAGAAATAAGAAATACAAACTTAGCTGCAGTGAAATTCAAAGAGTCAATGAAAGCAATCAGTGGATAACATGTAAACAGAATATGAGTTAACCTGACAGGACGTAACAAAACAGCGATCCATTTACTAATCTATAAGCCTGATAGCAGTCTCACCCACATTATATTCACTATTTTTATTATAGTTTCATATATATTTATATATATATATATATATATATATATATATATATATATATTATATATATATATATATATAGTTGATCTTCCTGGTTTTATCAGGTGATCCATTCAAAGCCTGAACTCCAGATGGTCAGAACGAGTACTTGTATGTTTTTTCATGAAAATGCAAACAGAAAACTTTTTTTAACACTGTCTTTCTGGGGCTGTATTAGCTTATCACTGTCTTGTATTTCCAAATTAGTCTTAATTGTCTTATATTTTAATAATACTTTTTGTCTTTTTTCGTCTATTCTCTTATGTTTCTAGTTTTCATGATTTTACTTCTGGTATTATCCTTACCAAATTTAAATAATGTCACAAACTGATGATGTCGCTTGCGGTCAGTATAACAGGTATAATCTATGTGTTCAAACCAAACTTTGGCATTTAGTAAGACTTTCTCATAGGAATAGAGGCTTTCTACTCATTTTTCTACTAGTAATATACGTGATTATTTAAATGTAATACACATTTTTAAACGTACAATAGCCTTGAATATTTTAATAACGAATCCAGTGACATTTATATTATTCATGTTGAGTTGATGAAGTTCATACTTAATGAACAACTCCTTAAAATTAAGTTTTTTTTAATTACTGTTAATGAATTCTCCACACACAAAAATGGCAAAAATACAGAAGGCTTAATTCACACAAAAAATTTAATTAACTCATAGGTATGTGGTTGTTTGATGCACATTTTACCAATAAGCGGACACCTATTATTAAGAGAATATTCGTGAATATATATTATAAAAATAAAATATAAATAATGAATAATTAAAATTATAATTTTTAAATTAAAAAAAAATATTCTTTACCAACGGTTCTCAAATTGGGTTCCGTGGTCCCCTAGGGCCTAGGGGACAACGAAGCGGTTTTGGTAGAATCGTTAAAAACGAACTCATCGTATATAGTTATATTTTTGGTTCCACTTGAAATTAAAATATTAAGTTTTTTTTTAAAATATTAAATTCATTTCAAATAATTACTTATTTATTTTTACAAATGAAACGGAGAATACTAAATGTTATTTAACGATTATATAATAATAACATGTAGTATTTTCTGAATTCCTATCTTTTTTATTTTAAATGTTTCCTATGGTACCATTATTAATTAAAGAGACACATCATCATCATCATTTGTCCTTTGAGTTCCTTGTGGAACATAGGGCCTCTGTCAAAGCTCGCCACTCTACACGGTCCCTTGTCAGTCGCTTCAATTCTTCCCAGCTCTTCCCAGTCCTTCCAGCCTCGTCCAACATGCTCCGTCTCCATGTACGCTTGGGTCTTCCTCGTTGTCGTTTGCCCTGGGGGTTCCAATCTAAGGCCTGCCTAGCCCTGCTGTTATCTTTCCTGAGGGTGTGTCCAATCCATCTCCACTTCCTTTCCATGATTTGTTGTTCTACTTTTCTTTGTCCACACCTCTCCCACAGCTTGGAGTTTTTGACCTTATCGAACCATTTTATTTTCAGAATATTTCTGAGGCATCTGTTAACAAAGGTCTGGAGTCTATTTTTTGTTGTCTCTGTCGTCCGCCATGTTTCGGATCCATAGAGTAGGACCGTTTTAACATTGGTGTTAAAGATACTTAATTTTGTTTTGACAGAGATGTGTGTAGATCTCCAGACCTGTTTCAGATTGGCAAAAGCCTGTCGCGCCAAATTTATTCTTCGTTCGATGTCCTCATCTGTTCCCCCTGATACACTGACCACACTCCCAAAGTATACAAAGTTGTTTACTTGCTCCAGGTTGCGGTTTTCTACTTGGATGACTTCATCTTGTAGTAAGTTTATTTTCAAAAATTATGTTTTTTGAATGTTTATGTTGAGTCCTACTCTTTTCCCAGTCTCGCTCAAGGCTGTGATTTTGTCTTGCATGTCTTGACGTCTGTGCGACAGAATGGCCAAGTCATCCGCAAACTCCAAATCTTCTAGTTTTTGCATTAGGTTCCACTGGATTCCTTTTCCTGAGCTTCCATAAGCTTCTTTTGTGACCCAGTCTAACACAAGAAGGAACAGAAGTGGTGAAAGGAGGCATCCTTGTTTGACTCCAGTTGTGACATGGAATTCATCTGTTAGTCTACCATTATGTACTACTTGGGAGGTGACGTTTTCGTACAGATTTCGGATGATGTTAGTTATTTTGTTTGGTACTCCATAGTGCCTCATTATTGACCATATAGTTTCTCTATTTATGCTATCAAAGGCCTTTTCAAAGTCCACAAATGTGGCATAGAGTGGAGATTGCCATTCAATATATTGTTCTATAATTATCCGGAGTGTTGCTATTTGGTCAATGCATGATCTTCCTTTTCTGAACCCAGCTTGTTCTTCTCTCAAGAGATCATCGCAGGCATCTTTTATTCTGTTTAGTATTGTTCTGCTGAAGACCTTGCTTGGAACTGATAGTAGAGTAATTCCTCGCCATTTCTCACATTGTGACAGATCCCCATTCTTTGGAATTTTAATCAGTAAGCCCCTTTTCCATTCTGCAGGAGGGGTTTCAGTTGACCAAATTTTGTTGAAGATGCTGTGGAGTTGGTTGATGATTTACGCTCCTCCTTCTTTTAGGACCTCGGGGGGTATGTCATCTACAACTGCTGCTTTCCCTGTCTTCATTTGATTGATGGCCGTCCATATTTCTTCTTTGGATATCTATTCCATATTTATGTCCAGTGTTTCTCCTGTGGTCAAAACGGGTGGGTTCAGAGGGGTCGGTCTGTTTAGGACTTCCTGGAAATATTCTTTCCATCTTCTAAGCTGGTCATCTATAGAGGAAATGACTTTACCTTGTTTATCTCGGACTGGTACATTGTAGTTAGATTTCTTGCCACTCAAGAGTTTAGTAATTTTGTATAAATGTTTGATATCTCCTTTTCCTGCTGCTTCTTCTGCTTGTTCAGCTAGCTTATTATAAAATGCTCGTTTGTCATTTCTAAGCATTTTTGTGACCTCTTTTGAAATTGTGTGGTACTCTTGTTGAGTAAGTTCTTTATGTTTTCTTGTTTTGGCTTGATTCACTTTTTGTTTTGCATGTTTCCTATCTTCAATTCTTTGCCATGTCTCATCGCTTATCCGGTGTTTTTTGTTTTCCGGGGTAGGTTTTAGTATTTCCTTGCAAGATACTGTAATAATTTCTTTGAAGTTATCCCAGGTTTTGTATATGTTTCCTTCATTATCATCATCTAGTTGCAGTGCAGCACATCGGTTTTTAAGGGTTAGCTGTAGTTTGTTCTTTTCCTGTGGGTTTCGGAGCTGGCAAAGGTCAAATCTGGTTCGCCTGTCTGTTTTTGGCCTTTGGTTAGCTAGCTTTATTTTTAGCTTGGCCACAACCAGATGGTGGTCTGATCCAATGTCTGCTCCTCTTTTTGTTCGTACATCCTGCAGTGTGCTCCTCCAGGTGCGGCCTATAGTGATGTGGTCTATTTGATTCTCTGTTTTGTTGTCTGGTGAGACCCATGTTACTTTGTGGCAATTTTTGTGTGGGAAGATGGTGCCTCCAATCACCAGCTCATTGAATGTGCAGAAGTTTGCAAACATCTCTCCATTTTCGTTCATGTTGCCCAGTCCATGTATGCCCATTACCTTCTCTCTCTCTCTCTATGTTGTCATTGCCAACTTTAGCATTCATTTCGCCCATGACGACCAGTATGTCTCTTTTCGGTATTTTATCCATTATACTTTGAAGTTGTTCATAGAATGCAACTTTATCTTCCTCAGGTGCAAGGTTGGTTGGAGCATAACACATAATGATATGGACATTTTTAACCTGGACAGGAATTTGGCTCTGATTATTCTGTCTGAAATTTGCTCCCATTCAAGGAGGCTCTTAAATGCGTCTTTGTTCAATAGGAGTGCTACTCCATTTTCATGAGTGTCTTCTTCATTTTCTTTTCAAGAGAAGAGCAGGATTTCACCTGATTTAAGTCTAGTTTCTCCAAATTTGTTCCACCGTACTTCACTTAGTCCCAGAATTTGCAGTTTGTACTTTACCATCTCTTTGGCGACTTGGGCACATCTGCCTGGTTCTAGTAGTGTTCGGACATTCCATGTTCCCAAGTTGAGAGGTGCCTTGTGGATGAGGTAATTTTTCTTTTTCATCGGTTTGAGTAGGGTGGTCGGCCTTGTGGGATTCTGTTGACTTTCCCCACAAGGCTTCATTTGTCTCCTTTGCGGAGCTCTACTCTCGCCTCTGACTGTGTTATGTGTGTTTGCTTTGTTTTCGGTTTCAGTAACAATCTTATTTTTACATGGCTGGGTTGTTGGCCCTGGGCAAAACCATCTGGGAGGGTTCCCTTTCAGCTCTCTGGATAACTGCCTTATTTTTCGGGTAATGTTCCCTAGCCTTTGTCGATCCCTCCACCTCCTGCAAGGCAGCAGTTGATTTTGTTTCGGAGTTTTCTCTCCTAGATGATTGCTATCCCTAGCTAACGGCCTCATCTGTCCGGGTTTAAAGTTCAAGCGCTCTATGTTCGCTTTTTGCAGTCATTTCCTGGGATTTGTGAGGCATTTTTTAAGAGTATCCTTACCAAGGGATACCCCACCTCATCCTCAATGACAACAAACCAGTTGGTCCGCGGCCGCTTATTCAATATTCACGGCTAACCTTTATATCTAAAGTTCGTTCCTCTATCCACCGCCTGAGGACGCGCTTGGTAGGAGATGGTAGCTCCCCCAAGAAAGAGACACAGAGACACATACCTTACGGAAATGTTAAAAAGTTTGAGAACCGCTGCTCTGTGTTTTTGTTCATCGTAGTGTGTACTAAGCTTAAGTGTGTGCCGCAGTTTTTTATAAAATTAGAAGCCAAGTTCTCCCACTCACTGGGGCTTACACATATACTATAGAATGCAGCTAGAGACCTTCCGGGTTTAAATCCAGTATTAACTTTTTTACAAAAATAGTTTTCTTCATTTGCTTCAAGGATTGAAAAAGAGAAGGTTTGTTGTAATTGTTACATAAGCCTTGAGCGTTTGGCATTAGAGTTCGAATATTATAACGTAGAAATACTTATTACCTCTAAATATTTTTATATTTTCGTAGCAAGTCAAGAACGATTTATGATAACACGTAGTAATGTTTCACTAGTTTTCGCCATTGTGGGGGGAAATTAATTTGACAAGCACGTGATTCCCTACGTACAAATTATACTGATCATCATGATAAATGATTCGCTTTCAACGATTGTTATTTCATAAATATATATATACTTTTACAGAAAATTTAATTGTTGTCCAATAGGCTTAAAAAAATATATTATTTTAAAGGGCTTGTGGGCATTCGTTCGCGCATCGTTCTGCGCATATGGAAAATTTACGCAAAAACTGTAATGGCGACCTATACTCTACTCATGCGCACGGGTGGACTGGGGAGTCCAAGCGGCCCGGGGAAAAAAAACCAAAAGCGGCCCTATCTTCATAACTTTTATTTTCCTCGTGCATTTTCTCCATGCAAGCGTGAGGGCCGATGCCTCCAAAGTCATGGGTCACTTTACAAATTACAATATACAATTTCAAAACAAAACAAAAACCCTGATAAATAGCTTTTATAATTTATATTTATAATAAAATATCAAGAATGCGTCAATTCAATTTATAAATCAATTTATTCGGACTCACTGTGATGGTGTTTATAGTATAAGCAACTTCTTTAAGCTGGGTTCCATTTCGGCTATATAATCTATAATTGTGTTATTATTCAGTTCACTTAAAATATCGGTTTCTGTTGACAGAAGCATATAATCTTCAAGGTGTGGGATCTCAAGGAAGAAATAGTTATGTTCCTGGAGATGAAGGATTTTGCTAACATTGTTAAGGAAGAGTGGAAGTCAGACTTCATGTTTGTTATTGACATTATGGAAAAGTTGAACGAACTGAATGTCAAATTTCAGGGCAACAGCTTGTTTGCACATGAAATGTATGATCATGTTAAATCTTTTCTCCCTGTTCTCCAGGCAAGCAGGTAAAAACAGGTTTTGTCATTTCCCTTTGCTGAAACATAAAACCATTTCTGGTGAAACGGCTGATAGGTACAAGGCTCAGTTGGATGCCTTGGCTGAGGAATTTGAAAGGAGTTTTCAAGAATTCAAGAGCCTGGAACCACTCTTCAATATCATCAGTTCGCCATTTAGTGCAGAAGCTGATTCAGCCCCAGAGGATATACAGTTACAATTGCTTGACCTACAAGCAGATTATGGCATAAAGGAGGAGTTCAAGTCAGTTCTTCTGCTGGAGTTTTATGGATGTTTGCCAGCAGCCACATTTCCACACTTAAAAAACTTTACTGCCAAACTTTAGTCAATATTTGGGTCAACATACATATGTGAATAGGGAATAAAATATTACAAGTTTAGTAAAAACACATTTAGGGCCCCCAGCCCCGAGGAAATAGACATTAGGAGTTCAGTGCGTTATAGTAGTTTAATTTAGGTTCTTAAGTTTTTATATACCAAGTTTGGTCAAAATCCAGTTATGTTCTCATTATCTAACACTTAAACTAATTTTATATAGCTGATGTAAGGAAAAATACATTTAAGGGCCTCCGGCCCCATTCGGTTCAAGATGTACATTTTGAAAACCTGTTCATTTAAATTCAGTTTCATCATGGATATATTTCTCGAGATCGTTAAAAACTGAGTGGGAAATAATATCGTAGAGTATACAAAAAAGACATTTGGGGCACCCCGCCCATTTGCTGTAAGATGTAAATTTCAAATTCTGTTCATTTTTATTAAGTTTCATCGTGGATATATTTCTCAAGATGGTTAAAAATAGAATGGAAAATCAGAGGCGTCACTAGGGTTGGTGTCACCCGGGGCGGTAGCTCATAGGTGTCACCCCTTCACGACTGAAGGGGTCGTCCATAAATGACGTCACGCGAGGATGCCGATTTTTACCCCACCCTCCCCCAGCTTCATACTTATACCCCCACCCCCTTTTCACGATATGACGTCACAAAGCTTTGACAACCCCCCCCCCAAGCCGTATTTTCTAAATAAAAATTAGCATGTTGCAAATTATTTTTTGTCATTTAAATTTTAAATATGTATTTAGGTTAAGTCTGCGCTCTGATGTAGTAACACGCGTGAAGCCATCGAAAACGTCATTAAATAAACGGTAAACAATCAAATATTTAAATGGAACTTTTATTTAAAAGTTGCGCCTTTTTTATGTCAAGTCACATTTTTTAACCCCACCCCCTCGTCACACATCGTCACCGATGCGTGACCCCCACACCCTATTACGGATTAAAAGGGGGTGTTCTGAACGGGCTAAAGCCAGGGGCCCCAATAATTTAAGGTACTCCAAACTTATTATAGTTTATAATAAAGATGCAGGAAAATGTTTGTATGAATCCCTGAAAATTTCTTGGACATTCATACAGCATGCTGCAAATATGAGTAGGAAGTATAACGGAATCTATAGGCTATTCCTCGTGAGAAGTGCAGTGTTGCTCATTATGTGTCGTGCACAGCTCATTCTATTAATTTGGTTGGGAAAAGTGAAGCAGGTTGTCCTGATGCAGTCAGATTTTTTGTCTTCTGCAAAATCTTTATACCCGGCTTGTTGCATCTACTCATCGTTGACAGGTACTTTAAAAACACACGAAATTAATACATGTTAACAAAGCCTTGTCTGACACAAGATGGTTAGCCTGACATAATGTATTAAGGTCTGTTAATAACTTATACCATGAGATTATCGCAGCACTGGAAGAATTAGCAACAAACGAAAATCAGCCACGTGACTGTCTACTTGAAGCAGAAGGATTTCTAAAGGAACTGTTGTTTAAACTGGAAGTCGCTATTTTACTTGAAATTCGGGAAACAATTTTAGAAAGGAAGTCTCTCATTGAGTTTGTTAAAAGACAGCATTCTTAATTTGATTCCTATGAAGACAAAGGAAAGGACAAGTCCGTGGTAAAAAAGAGTATGAACAATCTTCAATGCTATCAACAAAAGAGAAAAAAAAAGGCGTCAGTTTGATAAAGGGACATCACCAAAACAGTATTCTCCCCGCGACAAAAGTTTCAAGGTTAAGGTATTTCTGGTAATCATTGACAAACTTTCTTGAGCCCTAAAACATCGGTTAGGCCCATATAAAGACATCCATGAGAAATTTGGCTTTCTTACAAACCTATCTGAGCTCAGCAATTTCGCCATCCGATGCGCAGCAGCCAAGAAAATGGAAGAATATTCACGTGATTTCGAAGACTGCTTACTTTCAGAATTAGTCCAATTTTCAAAACTCTTTAAAAAGTTATTGTCTATATCAGGATCAGGGTAGGGAAAAGGAAGTAGCCCCAATGCCAAACTCAAAACACGTGCACAGAGCTAAACATTTTGCTGCTTTTGAATGAGCTAAATTTCACACAGCTCTTTACAAATGTACACATCGCCCTTCTCATCTATCTCTCAATGATGACATCAAACTGCAACTGAGAGCAATCCTTTTCAAAGTTGAAAAGAATATAAAATGAGTTAGAATTTGCATGGGACAACAAAGACTGAATATGCTCTCTCTAATGAGCATTGAAAAGGAACTTGTTGAGCTTTCTTAGCTTTACTGACTTGATTGATAACTTCACCATGAGAAAAATTCGCAGAACGAAAGTTGTAGGTTGAAATAATAGTAGTACATATTTTTAACTAAATTTATATTTCAACTAGAGAAAACAATTCGTTACCCCATGAAAAAAAAAGTTTTAATTAAAAATATGGAATAACGTGTAATGTTATTCTTTATGGGGGAGCGTTCGTAACCACGAAACAGCGTAAGTCGGGCTGGGACCGTCGTAACCGGGGGACTACCTGTATATAAACATGCATATCACGCCTATAATAAATATATATATAACAAAATATTAACTCAAAGACATTGAATTCATAATTTTCGTCTACAAAAAACATCAACAAAGAAAACCCAAATTTTTATTTTTATTTTTTTTAGGGGGGGGGGATACAAATCTTATCCCCCCACACCCCACTGTGGTGGAGGGAGTCGTGAGGTGGGATTTGTCCATGGTGTCGGTGTGTCAAAGCCCAAATAGCTTTATATCTTTTAAAACATAAGACACTGCCTCTTTCATGTCCAGCCTTTCTTAAAGATCTCTCAGCTGTGACGTTTCTTTTCTTTTTTTCCTAAATTGTTTTAATGTTGTTTGTGTGTTGGGACTGTTTTATTATTGCAAGTTAACTGATATTTTTTAATAAAAAGTTTTCGCGTTTAACGTATTTCTTTGTATTTCTTAATTTCTTTCTAGATGAAAAAAATGTGTCTTCATTTTTTTTCTGACATAAAATCGTACACAGTAAATATTTTAGGCTCGGGTGTCACCCCCTGATGGGTGTCACCCGGGGCGGCCCGCCCCCCTCGCCCCCCCCCTAGTGACGCCACTGTGGAAAATAATATCTCAAACATATACAAAAAAAGACATTTTGGGCCCCCGGCCCTGAACAATTGGACATTAGAAGTGCAATTCCCTTTTTTATTTTAATATGGCTACCAAGTTTATGAAAATTGGTTAAGATCCATTCATTTACTCAGTAGCTAACGCATAAAATAATTTTTTTATAGCTCATAAAAGCAAAAAACGACATTAATAACCCCAGGGCCCATATAGTATGAGATGTCACATTCAAAACACCTGTTTATTTCAATCAATTGTATAGTGGATATATTTAAATATATTTCTCAAGATCTTTAATAATTGAATGCGGAATAAAATCTTAAACGCTTATGAAAAAAGACATTTTGTGCCCCCAGCCCCGAAGAAATGGACAATAGGAAATTAGTGCCCTATAGTATTTCAATATTGGCTACCAAGTTGTTATATACAAAGTTTGGTTAAGATCCAGCAATTTACCTAATAGCTAACGTTTAAAAAGATTTTTATATAGCTCATATAAGCAAAAAAAAACAACATTATGGGCCCCGGAGCCCCAAGAGTATTAAATTTTAAAAAAATAAAATTAGCCAGATACCGTCCCGGGAGCGTACTAAAGAGTCTCCGAAAGTTTCATGGCGATCGGATGAATGGTTTAGTCAGCTATAAAGGACATACTTACATACTTTGATTTATATATATACATGTTTAAGAATAATAGTGTAGCTGTCTCACCAGAGGCGTAACTAAGGTTTGCGTCACCCAGTGCGGTAAGCTCATTGAGCCAAATAACGGGAACATACTTAATTTTAGATTCGGTTTTACTCCTTGTGATAGTGTCAGCCAGTGCAGTCAACACCACCACTACCCCCCCCCCATTGACGCCTCGCCTCTGTGTCTCACGACACAATGCATAGAACACAGAGTTTTTTTAAAAAAGACTTTTTAATCAGGTCATAAATTAAACAGGTCAGTGTCGTAGCCCGATTTGTGTTCCCTCCGTTCGGTTACTAAATTGGGTCACTCCCCCCTCCCCCCTGACTCTGCATAGTAAGAAACTTTCTCACCGTTAGTACGACTCTACCATTTATAGTCAAATCACAAACCCATTCATTCAAAGTCATAATCCTTGCTTTATGAAACAAAACAGCTGCCTTCATACACCCCAAAACTGCTTGTGCGTTAATTTGTACAGCTTGAAAAAATCAAGTAATTAAGCAATTTTTCAAATTATGTCACGCCCCTGAGAGATGTCAAACGGCACGGTCCTCACCCCCCCCCGTCATATCTCTGTATATCTACGCCACTGCCATAAATAGTATTACAGTAAACATATATGAATATTATGTCACGCCCCTGAGAGGTGTCAAAAGGTATGGACCGCACCCCGCTCTTATCTCTCTATATCTACGCCACTACAATAAATAGTATTACAGTAAACATATGTCAATATTATGCCACGCCCCTGAGAGGTGTCATTACGGGTATGGTCTGCACACCCCTCTTATCTCTATATATCTACGCCACTACAATAAATAGTATTACAGTAAACATGTGTGAATATTATGTCACGCCCCTGAGAGGTGTCAAACGGTATGGACTGCACCCCCCTCTTATCTCTCTATATCTACGCCACTACAATAAATAGTATTACAGTAAACATGTGTGAATATTATGTCACGCCCCTGAGAGGTGTCAAACGGTATGGACCGCACCCCCCTCTTATCTCTTTATATCTACGCCACTACCATAAATAGTATTACATTAAACATATGTGAATATTACAGCAATACACAAGTAAGTATTCTTTATTATTTTGTTTTTAATCATCTCTTTGTTTTATATCGAAAGTATGATGGGGCGGATTTATTTTGGGGGAGACAATATTTTACAGGGTAGGGGCGAATTCATTTTTATCGGGAAGAAAACATCTCCGGGGGAGACTCTGTATGGGGGAGGATTTATTTTGCACCACCGGCTCTAGAGTATGAGAGGCCCAAGGCAGCATGCGATTTGCGGGGGCCCGAGCCCAAAGCAGCAGATGAGGAGCGAGACCAATGCATACATTTGTATTTCTACATTTATTAAATGATATGATATAAAAAATTAAATGACTCAAATTTTTACTTTTTAATAGCATTGACACATCAATGATTACAGTTTTATTTTAAAGTGAAAATTCCTTAAACTCTAAAAATATTTACATAATTAAAATGTTTTGTTTTGGTGACATGCTAATTACACATATTATATATATATATACTAGAATTATACCCGCTCCTTGTAGCGGGAGTGTGCTGACCATTTTTACCAAGTATTAGTTGCTAGTTATTACAATTTTTATTTGTCAAGTTAAATTTCAGATTCATCTTTTAGTTAAAATCTTATGGGAAATAGAGATATGCCATTTTAAGGGAAAAAAATTAAATATAATTAAATATATTTAAGAAAAAAAAGAGAGATAAAAAAAACAACAGTCACAATTATTTAATTTTTACCATTTTACCACTTAATTCAGTGCCTTTTAAAATTGACGACCATATTAACTAAATTTACTATTTCATTCCCACTTGTACTAAATAAACGTAACTGATAGGTTTTCCGAAAGAGTTCTACCACGCTCGTCACTCAAAAATTTCAAATATAATTACGACACTGCATCGTAACACAATTGTAATTAATACAATATTTGTAACCGCGATATGAGATAAATGACATATAATGGCACTATCCCATAAAAAGGCAATAGCTACATAACTCATAGCGCCAATAAATAAAATTATAAATGTACTTTCTAAAATAGTTTTAAAAAAACAAAAGCAGTCGTATTAAAATGATATCAAGAAAATGTGCACACCATATTTACACAATAAAAGATTATAGAAAGCTGACCGCATAAAATAAAATCTTGTTATAAAGTAAATGTAATGGACCAAAATAACTCTTC